>VXAZ01000687.1:1178819-1380564 GCA_013399875.1 Gymnorhina tibicen | reverse complement strand
TATTGTTTTCCTGTGTGTTTGTTAAATAAATAGTTTTATTTTCTCCTTCACTTTCCTCTGAGGAAAATTTATTTTTTCCCGAACCCAACTGGGAGGAGGGGTGGTTTGTAGCCTGCCTTCCTTTGAGGAGACGTTCCTTTTGAATGTTTCCCTGAATTTGACCTAAACCACCACAATGTATACACACTGAACAAAAATCTTTGCAAGTCCTCTAACAGACTGGATAGAATTTTTTCTTTTCCCACTCCTTCTAGCATTTGCCTCTAGAGAGCTGAATAAGATAGGTGTTGCCACTTTATATGTTAAGGGCTTATAGGTGATCTGATAAATTAACTTTATAGTCTGGAAATAAACGATAAGCTGCCTTTAGCTCTATGTCACCATATGTAGTGCCCAGAAGTATCCTCTTAGGTATTCTAGCACTCTGTACAGGCAGTCAGGTTAACTTCAACCAGTACCTTTTTTTTCTCTGCACAACAGTAGATGTTTATATTGCTTGAGCTGGGTAATCCCCCCCTCTCCTGGCTATAAACAGAATAGAAGCATGTAGAATTGTGTGTTGTTAAAAAAAGGTTCTGGCTTAACTCATCTTGGTTGCTGATTTCCACCAGGGCATGGGAACTTTGATTTCCTTCTAGGGTTTATTTTTAGCTCCTTTAGACCTAGTTCCAACTGTTTGAATAGGAAATGTCAACCAAGCCAAAGGTTTCCTGTTTTTCTGCCAGTCCTTTCCCTGCAGCTGTTTCCAGTAGTTTTTTTTTCTAGTCCAGAACCTTTGATTTCTAGTCTTTTTATCTTGCTAGTCCAAAAGGCAACACTCAAATTGGGGATTGTTAGACATTTTGATTTCCGGTTTTGTGTTTTTTTTCCCTTTCTGAATCCCTATGGATATCTTAAAAAAAAAATCAGATCCAGCTTGTGAAATTTCCTGGTTTTCTTCTGGGATGTCTCTTGGTCTTGTTTCAGGCTGTCTCCTAGCTCCTTTCAGCCATTTGACTATCACCCATCACTACTAACACTTTTACCGGGCTACGTCAAAAGAATACCAGACTGGAAAAAAAAAAAAAAGAAAAAGAAAAAAAGTTCCTTGATAACTGCCTCTATCAGTTTTTAAAGCTATACGAACCAGCACTTGGCCAGGCTTCGGGGACTCACAAGTTCCCGGGGAAAAACCTGGGGACGAGGTCAGCTGCTGTTGCTCCATTAAACAGCCAGAGACATTTAAAAACCCTGGACCAGGCCAGCTCCCCTACGCCGAGTCCGGCCCGGCGGCCGGAGCACGCGCGGCCATCGCCGCACGGCCGCCCCTTCTCTCCGCACGGCCGCGCGGTGCTGGGAGCCGGGAGCGGAGACCCCGCGGAGCGGCTGGGAGGAGAGCTTCGAGGGAGTGGAGGCAGAAGAAAGAAAAGCCTTTGGCAACGGCAGCTGCACACTGCTGCGGATCTAGGAAAGGACTCAGGATTCCCATGTGGCCTACAGTTCCTCTACAAATCGTAGGTTTAGCTTAGATGTTAGGAAGACATTCTTTACTGTGAAAGTGGTAAGGAACTGGAGTGGGTTATCCAGAGAAGTTGCATCCCCATCCCTGCAAGTGTTCAAGGCCCCATCCCTGGAAGTGTTCAAGGCCAGGTTTGATGGGGCTCTGAGCTACTAGTGGAAGGTGTGCCTGCCCATGGCAGGGGGCTTGGAGATAGATTATCTTTAAGGTCCTTTCCAACCCAAACCATTCTATGGATCTATGAAAAAAAATGACTAAAATTGTAATGGGTATGGAGAATGCATGCCAAGTTTTGCTGTGTCCTTGGCTGACTACAAAGCCAGAGACAACAAAAAGAGAAAGGATGGAGTTTGCACACTCCAGGATGCAGTTTGCACATAGAAGGATGGGAGGTTAATTTTATCTAATATTTCTCTCAGTGTCCTTGGAGAAGAGGTGGCACACCTACATACATTCCTCTTGGGGGAGATACAGGGAAATTATTTGCATTGGAGATAGAGAGATGTGGGAGAAAAGAAGTGACTAACATACAGCAATGGTTATTATGGTTGAAGTGGGCAGCTATTGCTATGGAGGTGGAAATCCATAGGGAAACTCAGAAGTTATTAACTGCCTCATAATATAGCCTCCATAACATCCATCTAGACAGTAGAGAGGGACCAAATTTGGATCTCAATATGAAGAACTGCTACTGCCAGGCACACACAACCTGAGACACACTCTGCTTTTCTGTGCTCTTTCAGCTGGCCAAGATTTCAAGAGTGAGCCTGTGCAGTACAAGCAAGCTCACCTTCGCCCCAAAGATACCACTCACACTGACTTGCAGGCCACAACCAGCTCTGTGTTTCAGGACACTTGAGGATCCCTACCAGACTTCCTTGTATGTGCGTATGTCCTGAGGTGAAGCTAATCAGTCTCTCAGAGCAAGGGGACAGTTGGGACAGCTTTTTCCAGTGTCACTTGTATTCAGTACATCTTAAGTAGCATAACTAACAACAATTGGCAAATGAACAGAAAAGTACTGATATTCAAAGCCAAAAAAACTATCCCTACCCTGCATATCTGTTTAGTCCCTTCTCTTATTCACTCTTAATGGACAGCTGTCAGCTTTAGTTAAGTCTGATTTAATTTAAAGCATATCATACTGGTTACAGGACAGCATATAACTGGGGAAGAAGCAAGTTTTGCTGGGGGACCACTATTCATAGAATCATAAAATGGTTTGGGTTGGAAGGGACCTGAAAGATCATCTCGTTCCAAGGCCCGTACCATGGACAGGGACACCTTCTCCTAGTCCAGGCTGCTCAAAGCCCCATCCAACCTGGCCTAGAACACTTCCAGGGATGAGCCATCCACAGCTTCTCTGGGCAACCTGTTCCAGTTCCTCACCACCCTCACAGTAAAGAATTTCCCCTTAATAATCGCAAGGAACTCTCTCCTCTGAGATCTGAGCCATAAGGGACGCCTTGCCAGGATGCTCCTCTTCGATAGGAGCCAGGCGGGCGGTGGGGGCACACGTGAAGCCTCGCGTCCTCCCTCCGCTACTCCGGCAGGGAACGGCAACGATCGAATCCCCCGCAGCACAGGGCCACAGCCTCGCTCGGCTGGCCACCTGCAGGAGACGCGAGCAGGTACAAAGCACTCCGAACTCTGCCTGGCCGCGATGAAGCCTCTCCCGGTGACGAGCAGTCCTGTGAGTGTCCCGAGACAGAAGACGGGCGCGAGGAAGCCCCTCTACGTACCCAGCCCCTCACAGCACCTCGCTAGCTCTCTCTTCTCCGGGCGGACCACAATTCCCAGAACGCCGCGCGCGTGGTGACGCCAGACGGCGGCGGGACTCGGCCAATGGGCGGGCGCGCAGGCGCCGGGCGGGGCGGAGCGGCCGGTGGCAGCGGCGGAGCGGCGGCGGGAAGGGCGGGCTCGGGGCTTCACAGCAGCGGCGGGGACGATGCCGGTCCATTCCCGGGAGAAGAAGGAGAATAATCACGATGAGATGGAGGTGGACTACGGAGAGAACGAGGGCAGCAGCTCTGAGGAGGAGGAGACCGAGAGCTCGTCCGTCTCCGAGGAGGGGGACAGCTCAGGTACCGCGGCCGCCCGCAGGCAGCGCCGCTGAGAGGGCGCCGCAGCGGCTCTCTCAGCGCCCGGTGCTGCCCCGGGGACACACCGGTTCCGCCCCGGTTCTGGTGGCTGTCGGTGTCCCCCCCATTCCCCTCCCCCCCGTGACCCCGCCCCGGCCCAGTCTCTGCTTCGGCTCAGCGGCTCCTCTTCGGGCCGCCGGCCGGGGCGCAGGAACGGGGCGGGGCGCATGGGCAGGGAGCCCCAGTGAGCCCCGAGCCGCCGGCTCCGGAGCAGGATGGCACCGGCCATGGCGGACCGGGCCGCGCTGCTCCTCTCTTTGGAAGAGCTGTGGGTTGTGCCCTGCTGGGCTTGAGTGGGTCCTCGCAGAGGGTCTCCTTGCTGAGGTCTCCACTTAAAGGCGTGTGCATACGGGAACACGTGTGTACGTATATATAAGTACGTATTTCCATGCAAGTTCATGAATTTCAATTAGGTGTTTTGAGACCTGTCTTTGAGGGGATATTGGAAGCCTGTCAATACCACTGGCCTCTTCTGCGAATCACTTCAGCCTCTGCTCAGTTGAAGGTCCCTTCCTTTTTCTATAGCTTCCCTCTGGACTCTAGATTTTGAATTACATCAGTAGCTGAAATCTAGCTTTAAAAGGATTACTTTTACTATGCTCAATTTACACTCTATTATTAAGAAGGATATTATTATCTGTTCAACTTTCCTTGTAATTACTACTTTCTGTCTTTGATTTTAAAACACATTTCCAGGTGATAACCGGTAGAAGTTTGTGGTGCCTTATTTGACTAGTGATGAGATGCAAGACAGTGGATGGAAAGGAAGTTGGACAGGGTTAGTGAAGTGAGAAAAATCCTGGTGTGGATGCGGACCAGGACCAGTCCTAGTCCTGACATGTGGTTCCGGCAGCTTAAGTGATTTAGTGCTGAGGCCCCTATATCACCAAATTAAAACCATAGAATATGCTGAGTTGGAAGGGACCCAGAAGGATCATTGAGACCGACTCCTGACTCTGCACAGGACACCCCAAGAATCACACCATGTGCCTGAGAGTCTTGTCCAAATGATTCTTGAACTCTGTCAGGCTTGGTGCTGTGACCGCTTCTCAGAGGAGCTTGTTCCAGTGACCAGCAACCCTCTGGGTGAAGAACCTTCTCCTAATATCTAACCTATACCTTCCCTGACACAATTACAGATCTGGTACTGGGGAAGGCTGATCAGTTTTTCTTTACCCCTGTTCTCTCAAAGTGATTCTATTGGAAAACGGGGCCAGAAAAATGTTTTCAAATGGTCTTGGCTTGTTTTGGTGAAACCTAAACTAGGTAGCATCTGTGTGTGCTGGTGGTTATGCTGGAAGAAAGGTGAACTTGAGTGAGGCTACCAGGGCAAGCAGCTGGAGGTAATCATGTGGGAAGAGCATACCTGATTTGGATATATCCTTGTTTGCATAGCAACTTGTGCTGTTCCTTTGAGATGTGACTTACGAAAGCATGTGTCAATTCTTTTATTATCAGAATTGTACAGGACCTGAAAAAAGAATACTGTATTTTGGATAAGAAATTAATGGAGATAGCTTTTCAAGAAGTTCTGATATATGAAGTTACATCTTTCAGGGGAAAACAGAGAGAGAATAAAGGAAGAATATACAACCTTAATGGGTGGTAGTTGGGTGAGACACAGAGTTGCGAAGGTCTCTTTGCTGAGGTTCAGGAGCAGCACTGCAAGAAAATCCACTACTTACTTCGCTGATCTTAGCTTTCCAGTTTGTGTTGTAGTAGCTGGATACCACGTGGGAATGCCCTTTCTTAATTTCTTATTCTAGCTAATATTTATGTCTGAGAAAATGTAATTTTCTGTATGAAAGAGTGAGTTTGGTTAACACATATAAACTTTTTCTCTCCCAACTCTCTGGCTCTAGTGAAGAGAGAATTGTCTCTCTTAGTTCCAGCCTTGAAGTTTGCTCTTTTTCAAAATTTGCTTTGTTTCCTGTTTGTAGTTCTGTTATTTGCTATTTTTAAAGAAAACTTTGAAGTTTACTTGACCTCTAAGACACTGCAGCTGATTTTTATTGATGGCAAATATTTCTATGGTTTTGTCCTTATCTTGGTTTCTTTTGGGATTAGGAAGGAGTAAGTATGTTTTAAGTGAATGTAGTCTGTGCGTGTTTCTTCAAAACAATACAAGAAGCTCTCCAGATAATTTCTGTTGCATTCCACAGAGAAATGCTTTTAAGGGAGCACTTAAAATGTGATGATTACAGAAAATTACATGCTTGTCTCAGTGTCTTGACCAATATGAACGTACTCCTTGGAAGCATATTGTTCCTACAGACTCAAAATGGTTAGCACCCCAATAAATAAGTCTTAATTGAAATTAGTAATGATTTTTTTTGTTAAATTTGTCATTTGCTTTACTTGCATTCAGCCATTTTTTTTTCTCCAGTAGATGCCTGAGAATACAAAAGATGCTGTTAGAGGAAGCATGACTTGTCCTTGAGAGTTGGCACTCTATCCTGTTCATTTTGATGTTATGTATTTAATACAGGTGTTTTATTGACTAGGATAAAGAATAGTTTGTTAGAGATGAATTTAAAAAGCCACAAGTTATGCTTACCATCCCAGAGGAGAATTTGGCCATTTTTGGAAACACTTTTTAATAGCTTATTAAAAAAAGCTATTTTAGGTGCTATTACATTTCAAGTGCTGTGTGGATTTTTTTGTCTTTAAACTGGGTTGCCATAATTACTGTGTTGGACTGCTTGAGTATAATAGGAAAAAACAAATGTGATTTTAAAAGTATTTAAAAAGTACCCTAAAATACTTTTTGCAGTATGAAACTGTATGGTAAATCTGAAGTTTTGAGACAGGATGGGCCTATCAGCAACTGTTTTAATATGAAATGAGCAATCTTCCACCTCCTGTGATGTAAATTTTCAATTGGAAAGCCATGAGATTTGATCTTAAAATATTTTCTTTTCTGCAATGCATATTCCATAGTCTGTATGTTGTTTAAGGCTGTGAGGAAGAAATTCCATAAGTGAGGAATTAAAGATGTTTCAGGACTCTAAAAATCTTCATCATTTTATGAATCTTACTGGAGGAAAAATAAAGATGAAACAATTGAAGAGCAACTTGGCATGTGAATTGACATTCAGTATGAATGATAGGTAGAATGTAGACTTCAAGGCAGAAACTCAAAGACTTGAGAGTATTTGTAGCTGAGAGGAGATTGGAGAGAGCTATGTGTTATTTCTTTATCTACAAGAAAGTCATCTATGCCCTTCAGATGCCAATGAATAGCAATTTCCTTGCAACACAAGTTTAAAATGTAAGATGCAGTCCCCTTCCCCTCCAACAGTGGGTGTGCACTGATCCTCAGCCGGGGTTACAGTTCTAGTTTTCTTTGCTTTCTACTCCCTAAACATATACAAACAATAAAATCCATGTTAATTTAAGAAAAGCTTGTGAATGAACTCCTTACTAAAACATACTTAGAATCAAAAGCATAGCAGAACACATCTGAAACATATTTGAGAATAAAGGGGAAAAACTGTGGGTATCCCAGTGCTTGTTCCTGTTTGGTTTCACAGGGAGGTCCCTTCAGATTTTAAAGAAGCTTTATTTTAGTAGCACAGAAATGATTTAGGCAACTCTGAGTAATATGATTGCCACATTCCTTAAATCTGGCCAAATTATAAGTTGCTAAATCGATTTTGGCTTGGGTATTGTGTCAAACACTCAAATAAAACTTTGTTCTGTGATACGATTTTCAGCCTTATTCTGGGATTATGGTTCTACCTTACTTTTAAAAACAGTATTTTAATATAAATAGTATCTCTTAACCACCTGATACGCTCTTCCCCCACCCTCGTCATTCAATATATTTTTTTAAAGTTGTCATTAAATTTTCTTGCTCTGCTTTCAAACACCCCTGGTTATATTGTGTTATAAAACTTTGTACACTGTCATTTTTGATTGTACTAGCAGTAGTATGACAGACTGTACTAGGTTTTTAAATTTGGACTCATAGGTGCCATTGTAATACTGATTGATATTGCTGTGCTGCCTGCTGGTTTTCATATCCAGGCAGAGAAGGTTAGTGTAGTTTTTAGTCTTAAAAGCTTGTGATGATTTCAAGAAGAAGTTAAGTGCAGAGAGCTTCATATACTGAGAGGTCTGAGTAGACAATCTGATTTAATCAGATCCTTCCGAGTAGCTAGTGGCCCCAAAGCTACTCCTTTCACCTCATGAGCTTTACAAATTGCCGTACTGTTTTGCAAAACAGTAAGAACGAAGACTTGCATGCTGCATTCTGTAATTGGTGTAGGAGACAGCATAAAGCAGTTAAACATATTTGTTGGAAAAATGTGAGTGAGGAAGGAGCAAAAACTTCAGAGTTGTTTATAGCCTAAAAGAGTGATCCCTGCTCCCAGTTCAGGATCCTACTTTGCCTTTCTGTCAGGAGGTAGGATTTTTCTTGTCAGAGTAACTCCTTACATAAGTAAGGGCTCCTTAGGACACTAAGATGCTTTCTCTCAAGCATCTGGCCTGTTTGCACCAGTTCAGTCACAGTTCTCAGTGCATGGCCATTCCTTCTGCATGCCTTCTACTGGTTGATAGTGGGTCAGTTGTAGTGTAACTGTAGTGTAGGGAGCTAATTCCCTCAGATACTGCTGTTATAAAGCAGTTTCATGTATCTGACTTTCGAATATGGTTTAACAAAGCCTTTTTTTTTTTCTTCTGGGAAGATTGGGGAAGAGTCAAAAATTTTGTATCATAGTTTCTCAATTTTCTAGTCTAATAAAGGCCAGTGGAGGTAACAACTGATGTTTAGTAACATCAGATGTTTCAATGGCAGTGTCAAAAGTTTTGGCAAAAAAATGTGTATTTACGTTGCTTTATCTTCCCTAGGTAAATTAAGAAAAAAATTTAGGAATATAAATTAAAATCTGTGAGAAGACTTTAATGTTAACTACTCTTGCTGCATAAGAGCATATAAAGTCAAGTATCTGCAATGTTCTAGACTTTTCAGGTTAAGAAATGTTTCATTAGAGTAGTTTCAAATGGTTATTAGAATGAACAGATATTTTTATATTTTATATTCATATTTCAACTTCAAAGAACTTTTCCAACTGGACAGGATGAAACCTGTTTCAAAACTGTGTTACTTTTTGTTCAAAGAATATTAATAAAACAAATCTTGAATTTTATATGACAAATGCAACACTGAACTGTGCTTGTGTTCCAGGGATTGCTTTTATTTGTACTAACCCAGGATACACTTGAATTTTCAGTGGTGGCTAATAACTGCTCATGCTTAACAGTCTTTCATCTGGTGTGATAACATTGTTTAGTTTTTCTGTTTCATGCATTCTTATGTATTCTTTGTATTATCAGTCATGAAATACACCTCTTGAAGTCTTAAAGTGCTGTTGTTTCCTGTTTTGAGGAAGAAGAAATGCTGTTTATGGCATTTAGTCTAGAATTAGATCTAGGTTTCTTACTTTGTAGCTTATGTGCCAAGTGATTTCTCATATTCTGCTTTATGAGAATAATAATATAAGAGAGAAACAGTTCATGGCTATAATTCAGGCTTCCTTCACATTCACTAGAAACAAAATATCCAGTTTATTTGGCTATATATTACATTGTTAAAATTTTTTTTTTATTCTTAGAAATGGATGATGAGGACTGTGAAAGAAGAAGAATGGAATGTTTAGATGAAATGTCCAATCTTGAAAAGCAATTTACAGACCTTAAGGATCAGTAAGTATTTTAATGTTTCAAGTGCCTCATTTGAGTATCCATTCCATGAAAATATTGTGTGCAGCTGGTGTTTCTTGTCTTTCATATATGTGGATGCTACTTTTGGAGAAGAGTAGGAACTGGGAATTCTGAAATTACTTGCAGGCAGTTGCTCTAAAATACTTCTATGTATTCATGTATTTTTTGTTTTGCTGTAAGGATGGTTTTGAAATGTTGTTCCTGTGAAGGGCTAGTCTGGGTCTATTGCATCAAACTCCTTGTAGAACCAAGAAATTATGATTTTAGGGAAATTTGAGATTTTGTTTAATTACTTATTCAGTATCATTCTCATACTTTTATATATGTGGGACAGACTTAAATGCATTGTCTTTGCTAATTAAGAAATTAGGTTTGGTTTTTTTTCAGCACTAGTTTTTACAGTTGGTACCAATGAAAGTTTCTTGTGATTACTGCAAACCAGATACCAGTACTAGATAAGATGAAAATACTGCTATCTCTCAGTTTGTAGTTTGCCATAATACCTACATAAGTAGCTAGTAAAACCCTACTTAAAAGAAGAGATAAACTTAATAGCCACAGTTATTCAAAAGTGGTTGTCATTTGTATTACAGCTTGTCATTTATATCATAGAATCATTAAGGTTGGAAAAGACCTCTACAATCATGAAGTCCAACCATTTACCTAACAGTGCCAGGGCTCCTACTAAACCACGTCTCTAAGCACCACATCTACGCATATTTTTGAACACTTTTGGGGGCAGTGATTCCACCATTTCCCTGGGCAGCCTGTTTCAATGCCTGAACGCCTTTCCAGTGAGGAATTTTTTTCTAATATCTAATCTAAGCCTCCCCTGGTGCAACTGAGGAAGCCGTTTACTCTAGTCCTGCCTCTTGTTGCCAGGTAGAACAGGCTGACCCCCACCTCGGTACAAACTTCTTTCAGGTAGTTGTAGAGAGCAGTAAAATCTCCCTTCAGCCTCCTTTTCCCCAGGCTAAACAACCCTAGCTCCCTCAGGTGCTGCTCACAGGACTTGTGCTGCAGACCCATCACCAGCTTCATTGTCCTTCTCTGGACAAGCTCCAGCAATGTATGTGAAGTTAAATTTGTTTTCATATATGCACAGACAAGTTAGATGCATCTATTCAAGTTTAAATTGGTGGCAGTTTGGTAACTAACTTAATAAGGTACTTGGTAAGTGAAATTTTGAGAAGACCTGGTCTGTTATTGGGTATATGCTTTAATTGAAAACTTAACTCAGTTGTTATTACGGTTCAGATGCATATTTTTATTGTGAGATAGTTCTTTCTGCTACAGAACTGAGACTTGTAACTTACGTTGCATAACAGGACACTATGAGGTCTGGAAATAATAGGGTCTGGAAAAAATTGCCCAACAAGAAATTCCTTGCTGCAGTGTCTAGAGAAGACTTTGTCCTGCTGTTTTTTGGGCTGAGCATGGGAAAACCTGGGAAATGTAGTTGACTGATGAGTACTGAAGCCAGTTGGTACTGATTGGTTTGGCATTTGGAAAACTGTCAGCTTTTGAGTTCAGCCCTACTCTTCCATCTGTTTGACAGCTTGGATGACTGAAAACAATTTGTGGAAACAGGTATTTAAGGAGTGAATATGAAAGAGGGTGGTCTTGAGAGGAAGGAAGCAAGTATTTTTGGAGGCTTAGGGCTTACGAATGGTATTTGAGAAGTGGTAAACTTGTGGTATATGGAG
The DNA here is from genome assembly GCA_013399875.1 of Gymnorhina tibicen. Taxonomy (NCBI): domain Eukaryota; kingdom Metazoa; phylum Chordata; class Aves; order Passeriformes; family Artamidae; genus Gymnorhina; species Gymnorhina tibicen. The sequence goes on along the minus strand of VXAZ01000687.1, from coordinate 1,369,492 downwards.
GAAGGCATTGCGTAGACACATTGGTTAGTTGAGAGATAGAGGTATTTGTGTGGGCTGGAAGAACAATGATGGTGGGAATACTGAAAATGGAGCATTAGAATGATGGAAGAAGGATTATGGGGAGAAGCAGCTGTGATTAGAGAGGTGATGGCGTTGGGAAAGTAGAAAAAGATACATAAACAATGGGATTTTTGTCGCAACTAACAGCGGAGATGATGTAATGATTGGGTCTGCCTCCTCAGCCATTTCAGGGAAACTGAATTTGGATGTATGTTATAAGTAGCATTTACAGTGGTTTGGTAGCATTTATTCATTTTAGACAAATCACTGTTTGAAAGTACTGGATAAATAGTTGCAGTCCGTCAACTGCTGCATGGTACCAAGTGCTGACGGCACCCAGTCCATAACTGCTTGCTCTTCTGTAGCTGATACCTGGTGCTGTGTAATCAAATGTTAGTGACTGACCCAGTCACGTGCACTGTGCACCCAGGCTTATGCTCTAGCTAAATAATTCTGCTGTAGCTCTGTGTTAACCACCGTGTGCATAGCATGCTCATCAAGGGTTAAGCTCAGCAAACTGGGGATTGATCAGCTGCAGGTTATGTCAGTTGACTGCAGGACAGATTGTGCATATCATACCCTTAACAGGTTGCAGATAAGAAGGAGGGCAGTGACCGATGATGACAACTCTGTAGTGCAAATGTGTGTACCTAACCTAGCAAAAGTCAAAGTAAGATGATGAGCAAGCTGGTGGCAAGGTGAACAGGCAGTTATTTCTCAAGGAGGTCTTGATGTATCAGTATACATGAACTTTATTTTGTCTAATTAATTACTTAACCTGTGCACTTTAAATAAATAAAAAGCAGCATCCTTGTCCCAAGGACATCTGTTATGTCTGTGTAAACAGGTAACATCTGATGTATTTGTAACACAGAGTTTGTACATGTTTGCTTTAATTTTACACCTTTTGATTCTGGGGTGCAAGGTGAAAAATAAGAACAGGAAAAGTTAGTTATTTTGATGATTCTGACATGGAACACTATCAGTTACAAGTAAGTGGAGCTTTATTGAGATTGAGATGTTTGTAATTGATATTACATTAAATTCTTCAAAGTGCAAGCAGATTTCTTCATTGTCTGACAGCAAATATCAGCTTTTATGGAACGACTGAATTTCAGGTAAAATAAAAATATTTTAATTACACTTCCTTTTGGCAGGAATGTAATATGTCAGTTAGAAATTATCTTGTGATATTTATAGTAATATGCAATATGTAGATTTTCACAGGAGATGAAATGAGGGTTGCTTCATTAAGTGCCTCCCTCTTTTTCCTTGGTTGATGGTAGTAGGGGAGCAGATACGTGAACACAAATGTGAATGATTATTTCTATCCACAGACTGTCTTTCTCTCTCATGACATAACTCAATTTGTTCTTATGTACAGTAGTACCTTTTTGTGTCCTCTTCCATGTTGATTTATGTCGTATCATTAACAGATGTGCAGTTTTTCTTCTTCTTCCTTAGAGATGGTGGTACATTTAATTTTATTCTGATGTTCTGCACTTTTATTCTGATGTTCTGCACTTGTTTGCATTTGCTTTTCAGGAAGGCTTAATAGACATGAATAGCGTTGTTCAGAAAGAAAATACGTATTGAAAAATTTAAACGCTAGCAAATCTTCATTTTATTTCAGTGTTCCATAGCACTAACAAAGGGATGACAAACAGTTATTTTAAAAATATTTCTTCTAACTTCTGTTCTATTTTAAATAAAATACATATTTTTATTCCTATTATTTTAAGACTTTACAAAGAAAGATTAAGCCAAGTGGATGCAAAGCTACAAGAGGTCATAGCTGGAAAAGCACCTGAATATTTAGAACCATTGGCAGCTTTACAAGAAAATATGCAAATCCGAACTAAGGTGGCAGGTAGGCACATAAAATGAGTATTGCTGTTTCAAAGTACAAACTTGCTATGCATTTTAAGGTCAATCTTCTCTTTTCTTTAGAATTGTTGAAGGAGTGTGTTTTAAAGTTAGAAATACTGTAGCATAATTTTAAATATGAGGTGGATTTAAAGTCAAAATGAATACATTGCTTACCTCCTTGCATATGTTGCCTGATAACATCACAGTAAAAGTACAGCTTTTTTTAATGTTTCATTTAATAGCTGCCTGTCTTTTTGTAGTAAGCACAAAATTACTGAGTAAAAGCTAATAGTTTTTTAGTCAGAAGGTTTGGGATCAAGTCTACACAATGGTCACTGCTGAAGAGATATGTCAGTGCTATCTCATGAAGTGCTTGCTATCTAATATGGTCACATTTCTTCCTGCTCTTCTAGTCTATGTCTCTTCTCTGCTCCTGTCCTTCTGTTCTGTCTAGGGAAAGAGGAAAAACCTCTTGTCCTTGGCGCTTTTCTCTAGGCTGGATTTTAATTATTAAAATTAATGTTTAGACAGGCTTTTGTGCTCAGAAGAAGGCAAGAATGTTTATCTTCTTCTTGTATACAACCATATAATCATATGAAATGGTAATATAGGAAGACAAAGTTCTGTACTTCCCTATTGTGAATTTGTTTCATGTTACAGCTTGACTCCTTTAGGAGGATTCAGCTGTCTAAGGGTTACCTAGCATAGGCTGTCAGAGAGCCAAAAGACAGACACCTGTGTTATAGCCAGGGAAGCTATAACACTGTCTTTTCTAAGAAATTTAGCAGAAACATGGTGCAGGCTAACTGAAAAATGACAAGCCACCTTATACTTTTCATAATACTAGTGCTTTTTCAGTACTACTCAGTATGCCTTCATTGGTACTTCTGAACTTGAGAATTTGAAATCTTTTGATCTATTGCATTTCTCTCCCTCCAGGTCTTCTCTGTAATGCTTTTTCTCAGCTGCTGACCCAGCATTTCTGGGTTTTAAGTTCTTAGCCCAAATTTACGTGACTAGTCCTAAGTAGCCCACTTGGGCTTTGCAGAAGGATCTCAATTGAACTTGCAAAAGGTTTGGTATAAAAGCAACCTTAATCCAGGCTTTTGATTTTAAGTTTTAGATGTGGCTGTCCATCCGTGCTTTCATGTAGGTGGGTGTGGGATATGCAGCACATTACATATTCTCCTGATTGGTCTTCAGCAGCATTGAAGAGCCATGTTTCAATGTAAAAAAAAAGCCCAGCTTCAAGTTTCCTTGAAGTTGAGAATAGAAAACAGGAGTTTTTTTCCCTTTTGTCCCCAACTGAATAAACTTGATAAAATTATTCCAGAGAAGGCAAGAGACTGCAGAACTGGCTTATTTGCTCTTACTGTTTGAGAGCCTTGACAGGAGTGGGTAATAGCAGGACTTGAGTTCCAGCAGGTAACCCATAAAGACCTACTGTTACTTGAGAGAGGGGAGGAAGTGGTGAAAAAAACCCCAAACTAAACTATATTTAGCTAAACTTTGGATATAATTGCATCTGTGGTAGAAAAGAAACTTGTGCTCCTCAGCTCTCTAAGGCACTATTCAAACAAAATGTGGATCTTGACTATTAGAGCAAGTCAGAAAAACAACTTTCTTCTAGAACTGTTCATACCTATATTGTTCAATTTCAGGCAAATAAACAGTGACCTAAATATGCCAGTCAGCACTAAATATTAAGAAAATAAAAGCAAACATAACATAGCAATGTAAGAAAAGAGCATTTTGAATTCTAGAATAGCTTCACTGTGGAAAGATGATTGACTTAATACTTTGTGGTTTGTTTTTCAGAGGAATTGCTGGTAGTAGTATTGTTCCTCTAGTACTGTGTTCATTTATAGTCAGTTGAATTATACGGGAAGTTGATTTTGAAAGTTCTTCAGTTGCAAGACATCAGCACTGTGTGTGCAAACTTAACTCCTCATGTTTCTAATCTGAAGCAATTTAAATATTTTGTGTTGAATGCATTGGATATATTAAATGAAGTTTTATCCATGCTTGCCAGATATTACATTTCAGATACCTTTCAGATTTTTTTTCAGCTATTTAGTGGACGCATTTTCAGAAATACCTAAAAATGCTCCTAATACTTAGAAGCAGTATCCTTTGTGTCACAAGGTGACTGTTTATAAGAATGGAACAGTCTTGTTAATTAATATAATTTATTAAGGTCATGCATTATAAAGTAAGTCTTATTCCAAATACTAATTTGTAAAATCCTTTTCTTTCAATCAGTTTTCTAGCTATTTCAAAACCCCAAAACCTTATTTTAAACTCTAATTAGAAAATAGAAGAGGCCATTTAGTACTTAAATTTGGAAACTGATGATATTCAGGATAGTTTGATCAGAAATATGAAATAGACGTATTTTCTAAAGCTGGTATGACCACTGGTGTAATTTTTTGACTGACAAGAGAAGGAGTTAAAATAGCATTTAGTTTTTCTCAGATCTTCAGAATTAAGTATTTACTTGTTCTTATTTTTATTCTTTAAAGCAGCCAGCCACTGTAAGTGCCTAACTAATATATCTGTATTTTCTACTATGTGCATGTGTTGGGACTTGGAAACAGTCTTAAAATAGAATTCTGAAGTTGGATATTTGCTAAAGAAAGTAATATTGCTGTAATTTGTCTGATTACAGGTATCTATAGAGAGCTTTGTCTGGAATCTGTGAAGAACAAATATGAATGTGAAATTCAAGCCTCTCGACAGCACTGTGAGGTTGTGCCAGATGTTTCAATTTGATAGCTAATGTCACTTAACTTTACTGTCTGTCATGCTTTTCAGGTTCAGTGCATGTTTTTATTATTGCAGTTATTTGCTATTTGAATGCAACTGCCATGTAACAGGTTATTCAAAGCATCTAAAAATTAGAATCGTAGAATATGCTGAGTTAGAAGGGACCCATCAAGATCATCTAGTCCAACTCCTTGCCGGACATGCAAGAATGAAACCACGTGCCTAAGAGTGTTGTCCAAACACTTCTTGAACTCAGACAAGCTGGGACCACTTTTCTGGGGAGCCCGTTCTAGTGCTCAGCCACCCTCTGGGTGAAGAACCTTTTCCTGATATCCAACTTAAACCTCTCCTGACTCACCTTCATGCCTTTTCCTCAAATCCTGTCCCTGGTCATTAGAGTAAGGAGATTGGTACCTGCCATTCTGCTTCCCCTTGTGAGGATACTGAAGACCAAAATGAAGTCTCCCCTCAGTCTCCTCTTCTCCAGGCTGAACAGACCAAGTGACCTCAGACGGTCCTCATACAGTTTCCTCTCCAGAGCCTTCACCATCCTTGTGACCCACTCTCTAGTAGCTTAGTATCTGTCTTATATTGTGGCACCCAAAACTACACACAAGACTCGAGGTGAGGCCGCCCCAGTGCAGAGCAGAGTGGGACAATCCCCTCCCTTGCCCAGCTGGCGATGCTGTGCCTGATGCCCCCCAGGACACGGTTGGCCCTCCTGGCTGCCAGGGCACTGCTGACTCATGTTCAACTTTCCATCAACCAGGACCCCCAGGTCCCTTTCCATGGCACTGCTCTCCAGCCTCTCATTCCCCAGTCTGTCCATCCAGGATCTGTCTCAGATGCAGAATCCGGCACTTGTCCTTTTTTAACTTCATTTGGTTAGCAATTGCCCAGCCTTCTGATTTGTCAAAGTCTCTCTGCAGGGCCTCTCTGCCCTTGAGGGAGTTGACAGTTCCTCCCAACTTAGTGTTGTTGGCANATATATAGCTAAGGCTTCTTATTTTTCATTATCAAGTTCTTATTAATAGATTCCCACATGATTTTTTACCTTTGTTATATAAAGATTACTAAGAAAGTAACTAAAATACGTGACATAATTTTAGCAAGAAACACCTTACATTTTAATAACAAAACCAAGGAAGTATTTTTGACTGCATTAAGACATCTAGTGATAAGAGTTATCATTTCAAAAGCAGTTACAAGAAAAATATATTTGTCTCCTTGAACATAGATATTGCTGTTCACGTATCTAAATACTAGATACTGTAGTACAAACTCTCAAGTACATGTATGTCCAATGCTGTGCATAGCTGCTTAGATCCTGAGGTTTTCATCATAGTACTCCTCAGCCCCTTACAGTTGCTTAAAGGTGTTTTCTTCTGAGTGGTTCACCATATTCCTGAATTCCTGATTCCTACTATACCAATAAAGCAAGAATATGCATGTGTACTTTTGAAAAGCTTTCCATTTTCTGGATGCCTTGAAAAAGAATTAGGTGTTATGAAGGACGACTCATTATTGGCTGTCTTTGCTCCTGTGAATACTCCTGAGGCTTGACAGAATCCTATAAGACTTGCAGGGTCTCTTATCCATGATTGAATGATTTGCTTTGGCTATGTATTATTCCTCTTTAAGGTGGTCTTTGTCCCTTGTTGTGCTGTTATGTGAAACATTCAGAATTCAGATATTCACCATCCTATAAAAGTCTCTTGGGGGGAAAAGCTCTGTTAAGTCAGAAATGCTGCTTGTAGAATCACTGTTGCACTGGAGCATAACCATTCAGCAAGAATGCCTCTGATACCTGTAATAGCTTTTCACACCTTATTTGTTACCAGGTACCTGAATCAGAACACGTCTAAACACAAATGCTATCTAATTTTAAAATGGAATTTTAAAACGACTTCAGAAGACATAATACTCATTTGTCACTTCAGATATATGTAAAGAGGCATCTGCTTTTTAAATTCACCTGCGAAATGTTTTTTATAATGAGGGGTTGAAAAATATGTGAAAGGAGGTCTTTAGAATTTGAATATTTTGTAACTTGAAGGGAATGGTAAGCATGACAGTAGTTTAGTGGAATAGGGTTCTTTGTCCATTCCTCAACTGATTTGCTTCATTCCAGCAAACTAGCTTGAACACTGGTAAAGGTAAGTTTCTTTTACTGTGCTGTGGGCAAGAGCAGTTGAGGTGCAGACATCTGCTAATTTGGCTGTAGGGAATTGCAGCTTCTGACAGAGACATGGTAGCAGGTAGCTGGATGCAGTGACTTGAGTTGCTTATGCTGTTTTTTCAGTAAGTCCAAGCTCTCTGTTTTCCAGAGTTGTTGAAGACATTGCTCACTGAAAATGAATGTTAAAATAGAACAATTGGCTGTGTTTTCTACTCATATTTTTGTAAATGTGCAAGCTTGTGAACGAGCAGTAACGTTATTTCTTTGAGGCTTGGAACTCAGCTTAATTTCAAGTTACTCTTCTAGAGAATTCGGTGGGTTTTGATGCTGCCTTTAAAAGAGTAACTGATCTCTATAGATATTGTGTAATTTAGTATAGGAGGTAGCTTTATAAAAAGCTTTCCATGAAAACATTAGCTTTTGTGATTTGTAATGGACGGTGGCATAGATGTCACTACTTTACAGTTACCCATTGTAAATAAATCTTTTCTATCCAGAAGAAAAATACTGTGTTTGTGTCAAAATGCAAACAGTTATTCTGGAGAGCTAGCTGCATGCTCTTAATTACTCTTGGTACCAATAGCTGATCAATATGTAATTGTATTTTCTCTTGTGCTAAGTGAATGTGCTGTCCTTGAGGAGCTAGGATCTCATGCTAAGGAAGTGGATACAGGGAGATGTGATTTGCTTTGTGGCTTCTGGAAAATCTATTCTTATGTTCCTTCCACTGATGCCTTAAATTGCCAATATTTAGATTATTGAACTTAGTAATGTAAAAATCTGCAATCTTGCTTTTTTAGAGTGAGAAGCTTCTCTTGTATGATACTGTACAAAGTGAACTAGAAGAGAAGATTAGAAGACTTGAAGAAGACAGACACAGCATTGACATTACCTCAGGTGGGTGGAAATTCAGTTTTTGTTTGTTTTTAATCTTCTGCTGGCTGATTAGTTGACTGTACACATAGTATGTCTGGTGAGTTTTAGGTTATCTGTTAGAATGCTATTCAGCTGTAGACTTTGGGCAGGGGGTTGAATATCAACTTTGGTTTAATAGTTGTCAGCATCACTTGTGTGTTTTGAGAGTATTAATCTATGCCTACATAATCATATAACACCTTTATTCTGTTCAGAAACAGAAAATTTTCTCATCAGAAAATGTTATTTTTCATTTTTGGACAATGTTTTCTGCTATAAAAAGAGATAAACATGTAAATGTTTCTGATTCATAGCATGTTCTTATTACATCTTTTCAGAATTATGGAATGATGAGCTCCAGTCCAGGAAGAAAAGGAAGGATCCATTTAGCCCAGATAAGAAGAAACCTGTTGTTGTATCAGATATCCTTTTACTGAAATCATTGTTCTTTCTAGTAGTGTTTGCAGTTTTATAGCTAATTTTATTGCATGTCTCATTAATACCAAGTTGAAGTGATAATGCATTATCAAAACTGATTTTTGCATGGCAGACATTATTCTAATTCAGATTAGAGAAACCATGTTGACACATTCTATTATGAAAATTGAAATTAAGAGTCTCTTACCTAGCTACTAGTTTTCTGTAGAAAATGTTTCTAAAAGTTGATTTTTCTAATTTTTCTTAAAGAAAAATAGAGTTACAAGACAAAAGCGGAATCAAGTTAGGGTGCTTGAGCTTCACGGACTGACCATATAAATAGCATTGGATTCTGTGAATTATGAGCTACCTTGCTATTTTAGAGTATATTCCAACCAGAAATACTAGTTTAGTATTAGGTATAAAATCCCAACAATTTCAGGCAGTTTATAAAACTAAAAATCCTTTCAGTTGTGAAGTAAATGGATTTGTTCTTTTTGACTGTTGTTTAGAAATAGTTGTGAACTTGTCAGATCTGTGTAAAGCAAATACCTAGACATTTTACATGGCTTTTGATTTGTAATTTTTTGCTATTTAGAGAAAAACAGATTTGAAAGTGGTTTAAGATTTTTAAAATTTCAAATGGAATTTTAAGTTTGGGCTTGCTGTCCATTTTAGGAGATTTTTTTTTTTAAACATCCATAGCACCTTTTTCTAAACTTGTTTTTCAGAGATGAAATGGGGAGAAACTAAGTAAAAAGTGAAGACTATTGTAATGGAATAGCTGTACTATATGGAATTTTGATTTGAAGTTCATGTATTGTTCTAATACACATTTTTTGCTTTGCAGTTGATAGTTTAAGGAAGGGGGCTTTGTCTTTCTACTTCCTGTTTTTTGGATATTTGATATTCAGACATGTGGTGCTGACCATACTTTTCTCTGTAATATATATGATGTGGAATACTGTAATAATAATTATTTTATTTAAGCTGATACTAGTGTAGATGCTGTTTTGTAGTGGTACATTGAAATTGCAATGAATTTTAATTGTAATTTGAATTATTGCAAATAGAATAATTATTGAACTGTTAGGAATGGAATGGTTGTACTTCAGTTGTTCATCTTATCTCTTTCTTGAACTCCTGTAGTCTGAATATCTACATACTATTATTACCTCTTTTAATAATTCTTAAAGTGCACTTCTAGGTTGCATAATTCAGAGATGGATGTGTTTGTGCTGATCTTTTACTTCATGTTGGTACACTTTGTGTGAAAGATGGGCAGAACAGAGCTATTAATATCTTTCTACAAACATCAGAGTATTTTTATTATTTCCATTTAAAAGAGTTTTCCCTAACATTTCCACGCCCTTATATAGTTTATATGTTACAAGACCTTGATATACTTGAAGACTGGACAACAATAAGAAAGGTAAGATGAAAGGATGAATGCCAGTGACTGTGGATTTAGTTGGGTTCATGTCTAGTCCTTTTGCTACTTAAAAATATGTAACTGGATTTCTTACATGATCAAAATACTAAATAGATTTTTATTTCTTCAGCAATTAGTTAATCCTTTCAGTTCAGTCTGTGTTATTACTACTGCTTCTACTTCTACCCAAATCATACAGAGGAATCCATTAAAGGGGTGCAAGAGGATATCTCTAAAATGGGGAGTCCATAATTTTCCATGAAAAAGCGAGCCTAAAGCCTGTGTTAAGTGGATCTGCTTTCTCATAGCCTAGCCTAATTGGATAGAAACTATGATAGGATAGTCTGGTAGGATTTTGCCTTATATGAAAATTTTAAAAAATATATCTCATATGGCATGTTTTCATATAGTAAATTTTTTATTTTAAGAAGATTTCTGTGCTTTGACCTCTCCTTATATATTTTTCCATAAAATGAGCTGTGTTTTTCTCAGATTATAAGAGAATCATGTTTTATAGGAAAAGAAATTTGTTTGATCAACTGATATATTTGAAAAAATAAATCCAGCTTTAATTGCATAATGCCTTTTTTAGATCTTTGTAAGACTGTTGAAGGATCTTGCTGTAATGAAATGCTATCCTGGCCTTGCACCTGCAGTCAGAAAGCTTCCCCTAGTATCCTAGTGCATCCCAGCTTATGGAATAGCAAACCACTTAGGTGAATTCAGAAGCTTGGTGGGGAATTGGCTCTGAGTCACTTTCTATCCTGTTTTTTGCCCTGTACCTATTTCCTAAACAAGAAGTAAAATGTGACCTTTATGTGAGAACTACTCAGACTTTTCTCTTTCTGTTGCATCAGAGAAACAGACATAAAATATCTTTCCTTTGAATTCTTTTCTGTAGTTTTACATAATTTTAAACAAGAGCAACAAACCCAGAATCTACTAGGGATTTTGCCTTTTCTGGAAATATTTTTAAAAAAACCCAAAAAGCAAACAAAGAAATGAACCCCCCAAAACTCTTGATTGCCTTTTTTTTTTTTTCCAAGTCTGTGTATGATCTGGAGTTTGCATGAAGTAACATTGGTGAACTTTATATAAATTAAAAGACTAGATTGTTCATATAGTATTTTGTTTTTCAGAATGAGTTAATGTAATTTTGTGTTTTCTTCACAGAATTACGTTAAGAGCAATTTTGAGGATTTAATTTAGAAAAGCTTCAGAGTTACTTGAAATCAAAACTTACTAAAGAAGGTGATTTTTTTCACCCTCAAAATGCTTTTTTATTTAGCTACTGAGTCACCATTGAACACATTTTTATTTTAGAATTCTCATTGTGTTTTTTGCATGTAAATGCAAGTATATACTTGTGTATAAAAGCAAATACCACTGCACGTTACTTCACGACTAAAGCTGGCAGTTAAGAAAAAATGACTGTGCTTGCTGATAACTTTAATTTTCTTCTGTGTTTCAAGGCAATGGCTACACTGGGGCCACACAGGGTAAAGCCAGAACGTAAGTAAATATGGTCTGGTTTCACAAGACAGAACTTGCTATGTAGAATGGTGCTGATTGCATCCAGGCAGATTGTGTTTGTTATAGTACTGGCATAGTAGTGGAGGAATGGGGTGAAGTAGCTGGAAGATGTGGCTTTTGTCTTTCCCCTCTCTCAGGTGCTGATACCTGTAGCTTGATTGCTGTTGTTTCTGTTGTCACAAATTCTAAAAAATTAACAGCAAAAATTCAGGCTTCCGACAGTGGTTTACAGCAATTCCTATTAGCAAACTGTGGCAGTGTTTGCACAAAATTAAGCAGAAAACTGAGAGCATCTGGACCTTACAGGTGCATTTCAAAGGATGCTCACATTGACTTCAAGCTACAACCCTGAAAAAGCAGAGCTATGGGAAAGGAATGGTATTCATATTTAGCACTGAAGTGAGAAGCATATTCGTGCTAAGTAAAATCACGTATTTGGAGGTGAGTAAGGAGGAAAAGGGACAGTAGGCAAGTAGGTGATAGCTTCTATTTGAAAATTAAAATATAACTTTTAATTATCTGACTGGAAATAAAAAGGTATATTGCTTTCTGTTTTCATGCAATTATTAAGAGATGGACTACTGTTGGAAAAAATGTGTATTCTGTGTAAATAACTTGATGAAAGTGTATTTAACCACCTAACTGATTTCTGTGAAGTCAGTATTAAATCACTTTTATTACTTAATTTAGCACCTGTCAAATTAGAAAAACATCTACATAGTGCTAGATCTGAAGAAGGAAGACTCTATTATGACGGCGAGTGGTATGGACGAGGGCAGACGATATGCATTGATAAGAAAGATGAATGTCCTACAAGGTAAAGATTATTTAGTTTATGCAGCTCTGTACATTCATGTTAAGCAGTAACTAGTATGATGGCATTGAAGAGTAAGGCCTATGTGGAAATACTGCCACCTCAGTAACATTTACTAGTTCACCTTAATTATGGAAATTCATACTTAATTATGGAAAAACACTATACTGTTTAAGATAAGGTTTGTTTTCCTTTGATTAGTGCTCTGAAAGAAAAGAGTTGGACTCTTTAATGGTATTTCCTTCTCTTAAGAAAGGTTCTACCTGGGAACAGTCTAAATATTAGAGTGCAAATTTGGTTGAATGTTTAGGATACATAAATGTATTTTCTCTATATGGATAATATTTGTAAATTCTAAAAGTCTGAGTGTATTTAAAATTAAATTTATATCTTACCTTTTACTGAATGGGGCAAATAAGTCTAAGCCCAGTGTTGATTAAATAGGCACGTGTACTCAGGAGAATTGAGTTTAATTTCATGTAGGTGAACTTTACTGTACTGATGAACTGGCTGTTTCTCTTTTTCCTTGTGTATGGTGAAGAGGAACAAATTTTGGTGATTTTGATATTTGTTCAGGGCTGAAACAGGAAGGTACTTTAGTAAACTATAGGTTGTGTCTGAAATTTAAAAAACTCTGAATTAATTTAGCAGAACATAGCAGTTATACGGGGCCAAGTAAAGATCTTGGTATCCAGTGTCTGATAAAAGCCAAAAGCTGATGCTTAACAGGGCAAGCATGCAGTGGAGCTTTCCTGGGCTTTCAAGATTCTAGCAGCTTCTAAGGCTGGAGGGAGTTGGCATGCTCAGTATGTAGTAGATCTTTATTCTATTAACTGTTTTATTGCTTGGTTTTGTGCTTTCTGTTTTCCCCATCAATCTACTTGAAATGATATTTTTTCTGTGGGGTATGGGGGGGAGTTTTGTTCACTATTTGTGTTAAAGGTTACCACAAGAAGTGTAAAAGTAGGGGTCATTTAACAGTGAATCAGTAAATCAGTAAATGGTCTTGGTATAATGAGTAAGAGTTGAATACATTTTGTGCTTTAAATTGTGGCTTCAGTTGTTCAACATTTTTTCAAGTACTTCATATTTGATGTAATTTCAAGGCTTTTCTTGTTTTTTAACTATGGGTGGGATATTGTTGTTTTCTCTGTGTGACTGTTGTTCTTTTAAACAATTAAAATATTTGTACATGTTAGGGTTTTCTTGTAAGAGAATATGGCTGAAACATTAGCTGCCTTCGCTAAAGACACATGCAGTTGCCAAGGGATTCTGTTAAAACTATCCTTAGAGTGGAGCCAGTATCTTTTGGGCCTAGCATTTAGAACTAATGCATATTTTCATTTACTGTGTGGAAATACAGCTGCAGTTTTGAGGTTATTTTTAGCTTATAAGCTTTCTAAATTCTTCTTGTTTTTTTTTCCCCTGACCCTTCTTCCCTCATTTTCTGTAGTGCCATAATTACAACAATTAACCATGATGAAGTTTGGTTTAAAAGACCGGATGGAAGCAAGTCTAAGCTGTATATTTCTCAGCTACAGAAAGGAAAATATTCAATAAAGCATAACCACAACTGACCATTGCTCACCGGATATGAAACAAGTGGTATTGCCATGCGTGATGTGCCATGGGGTGAAAATTGTATTTAATAGTGTTTTGTATTCCTTATATATTTACAGCAGTATCTAATGTGTATTGGTCATGCTGTATGTAAACTTCATATGGATGGCCTTCAGAAACCTGAGGAGGGTAAATCCTGTTAACAGACATTTTGCCTCTGAATTGGGTCCAGTGCCTAAGATATGAAGTATGCTCTTCAAGTATAATGCTTCAAAACTTATCATATTTGTAAAAGGAAAAAAAAAATTCTTCTTTTTCCATTGGTGACCAGTTGGTGTGGAAAAAAATGATAACCATAATTACCAGCAACTCACTTTATTTTCAGTGACTGTGTCATGCTTCTCTTGTGGATGTAAATTTAGCCTGCTCAGCTGTTGCTTTTGAATAGATTGTAACATGCATAAGCATTCTTTTATCTAAAGTGTACTGATTTATTAAAATTATTGTCCTCAACAGCTCTGCTAGTACTGACTGTGTTATATTTTGTAAGGTTAACTGTATTGCTTGTAATGAGACAAAGCCAATATTTTGAACTATGTTTTTTGAAGAGCACTCTTCTAGTGTAGGACCCTATTCTATAGCAGACAAATCATTGGTGATGTTTTTTCTTGATTGCCAGCAAAATTTATGCATAAGGTAGACAGTGTTGCTCCAACCCGTGTTATATGCAGCCCACAAAGAACGACTGCGGGGATGGTTACATAAATGCTGTTGCATGGCCTGCATGTTTGGTCCACAGTTGTATGAAATACGATGAATTTTTGTTAGAAAAGGAAATATTTCCCCAGAAGTCATACATCTGGGAGAATTTACACTGAGTTTTTCACCAAACACTATTTTCAAAATTTCTGTACCCCATTTCATCTTATTGTACTCCAGAAGTATTTCATGCAGCTTAGGAAGCCGAATGTCTTTTAAAGTCTTGCTCTTTTAGCCACAGAGAAAAGTCCTAAATCCTTGATGTTACTGTGATGTGCTTCGAGCATCTAGAATGATAGATGGGATTGTTGAAGAATTGTTAATGCGTTGGTTATGTGCACTTTAATCTCCACTTATGATGATTCTTCTTGGAGAAAAAAAAGCATCCATTTGCTTTAAATGATCACAACAAATAAATATTTTTATTGTAACATATAAATTAATCGTCTCTTCTAGTGCAGGGTGGTAAGTACTTTCCAAATGCCAAATCAGTTTCTGCTGAGTGATGCTTTTCTACAATTGTATGACATTATAAATGAAATGTACATAAAGTATCGATTGACATGTTGGCTTTTAACAATATGAACTGTATGTATACAGTTGTTTGATAAACTTTTTGTAATTAAATATTTGCATTTTTTAACTTAGTGTATAAATAAATGATCTGTGGTAGTCAACATCTTTTATGTTGTTTTGCTTTTTGATTTTCTAGTCTTGTTGGAATTGTTGATCTGCCAAATGGCAAAGGGAAATATTTTTAAATAATCAGAAGGCCTAAAGCTTTTTAAAAACTTCTGACCTTCAGTTTTTTCTTTTGATTTTTGAAAGTTTGTGTGTATAGATTTTGTTTGTTTTTAAAAACTTTTACAAAATATTTTATGGAAGCTTTATTCTGTGACATTTATAAATCAAATATAAGCACTGTTAAGAATCTCATAGCTGTTGACATGCTTGAAAGCATCCTGTCCATTTGTATTTAGGCCATGCTGCGCACTCTAAACTGCTTTTGTGATTCACCCCTTTCCTTCTTCCTCTTCTGTATTTTGCATCTCTCTAGCTGCAGTTGATTATTCCTATAGCTTTTTCTGATCTGATCTTGTACAAAGCAGAACTTTGTTTTGTACAGCCCTGCAGTTTGAACTGACAGTGAGTGTGGTTTCTTAATTCAGAATAAACATAATTCATATCAACAAGAGAGGTAATAATCATAGCAGTATGGATTAGTGATCAGGCAACTGGGACCTACCTGTTCCATTACTAGAAGTACAGGAAACTGAGCTGTGGCTTTCCTTTTGGACATGTAATCATTTCTGCGTATGTGATGGGAAAGCTGTAAGGTTGGTCTTTGTTTATAACTGGTTAGTTGTTTCATGATTAGGTGAGTCATATTTGGTACTTGATTTGTATCTTTTTAATGTTTGAACAGTTAATGTTTTGCTTGATCCAACATAAAATGTAAGGGGTGTCTTCCACAGATTTTAGTCCTTTGAAGTACGGACATTGTTAGCCTCCTGTCCATCTGTTTTATCTTTTATGCCACTACATTAAAACTTTTCTAGCCTTGGTAGCATTATTTTAACCTACAAATAGGATTTAGATCTGTAAAGTGCTGAAAGGAATTCTGTGATATATAATACGTGAAAAGGGAAATGAAGAACAAGAGGCACTTAGTGACAAAAACTTTCTATAACTTTCTATACATGTGTAGAAAAGGCTTCTCTATTAATAGTTAACTGTTTCAGAGGAGATGGACTTTGGTTTTTGCCAAACATACAGAGCAAACTGATCTGCTCATCTTTCCCACAATGAAGTATCTGGTATATTTAGTTGGAATGCAATTGATTTAACCTGACAATACTTACTGTGTAAGTATCATGTGGAATTTAGCTTAGGTATTTCATAATAAGCAGGTCTTAAACTTCCAAATGCACTTGAATTTTGGCACTTTGTCGTAGTGTGTTTTTAAACTATAAAAATTGACTATTTGTAGTCCAGGAACATCTTGCTCTCTTATTTGTAAGCCAAGGCCTGCATAAGTAGCTCACCACCCCCATCAAGTGGTAAGAGATGATTAAGTACTGAAATTTTCATTCATTTTGAAAGCATATGCTGTCTTCCAACAACAGGTTCAGTTTGTTCTGTGTGAGGTTTTGTTTATTTTTGTCCTTTTTTTTTCTTATAAATAGAATGAAAAAAACAGGCTTAGACTTTTATCAAAAGAGAGATGTGCTAATACAGCTTCCCATCTCCTGGAGAAGTTCTTCAAATATTACTGTGGGAAAGAACAGCCTTTTCCCCCCCTTTTTTAGAGGACAAGGGACAGAGGTAAGGAGAAAGAAACCATGTGTTCAATAGACTTTGCATTTAAATAGCTAAAATCTCCAGTGCTTTAATCCATATAAGGCTTTGAGCAACCTGGTCTAGTGGAAGGTGTCCTTGCCCATGGCAAGGGGATGGAACTTAGATGATCTTTAAGGTCCTTTTTAGCCCAAACGTGTCTATCAATCTGTGATAACAGATTGACAGATGACAGCCCTGTCCAAACAGACTTTTACACGTAGAAAGGAAGCTCTATTCTGAGGGCATGTGATCATTCCTAAGAAAATTCTTTACTATGCTATTCTCAGGCGGAGGCACGGTTACTGCTGGAATTCAGACTAGGTAGCCAGTATATTACCTCTGGAATGGAATTTGCAGTCTATAATTTAATCAAAAGCACAGCATGTATTCAGTAAACCTGATATTCCCTGGAAATGCCAGCCTAAATGTACTTGCATGGCGTTATGTATGCTTCTGTTTCTACGGAAAATGGTCTTGATGGATCAGATGTAACTTTCACCATTTAGGACTCAGTACTGTTTTTTTCTGGAACTACCGGCCTGGAAAGCTGAAAATTGATGTTTTGAGCTGACTCCTGTTTTAGTGCACTGGCAGTCCTGCAGACTTCACTTCTGAAATTTAACTTTCCCAGATGTTGCATGAAAGGCTTGAAGGCTGAAAATAATCGGACAGGTTAACTAGCAGGCAGAGGACCTGAGGTTAAGTGTGGTGCTGAATGCAATGTTGAAAGGAAGAAATTCCTACTGCAGTACAAGTTACTGGTTGGGTAAATGGAATAAATGAAGAGATGAAGTGTGCGTTAAGCACTGACATTTAAAAAAAATAGGTAAGATGAGTCATTTAGGCACTGAGACAACATCAGTCTCTGATAGGAGAAAATACTGTATTATTTTGTAAGTTAGGATTGTTTCAGATGGTAATGGGTTCAAAAACAGGCCTTGTAGGTAAACTTTATGTTTGATATTTGTAAGCTTTACAAGAGTCAATGTTGCTCTTTCAGTTTGGTTTTCTGTATGAAAGAATACAAATGTGTAGGACTCAGGCCATTTAGTAAGGCAGTAATCTCCAAGTTTTCCTAGAACAGGTATTTTAACCGCAGACATGATATTTTTTGTAAGATTTGACTTGCTAGATTTTTAAAAAAAATCTGGCCTAAATTTTAGAACATAGTAATTTCTTTGAAAAATAGAAAAATACAGAAAGCACACTGTTCAAGAGGTGGTTAGCAGCAGGAGAACTTGTGTCCTTTATTACAGTGTCAGTTCAGAACGAAAATCTTCAGACGTGACCACTATCTGCACAAAGAGAAGCAGTCTGGAATAGGACAACAGAAATTAAAATAATCTGCATTATTTCATTAAACAGGGCAACATGAGTGGGTTCTCCTTTTCCTATAAGTAAAATAAATCTGAATCAATTGGCCAGAGTTGGAACATCAAATTTGCTTTCCCTTCATCCCCTTGCTACTATGCTCTGGAGATCCATGACAGTGAAAGCCTGCCTGCAGGTGGCAGTAAATTTATGCTGAAGTTACTTAGTGGTAGTTTAGAATTTTCTATCTAGATCCTGTTAGATTTTTTTCACGGTTTCTCTTAGTTATAGCACAACTATAACTGGTTTTAATCCTAATGCATACTAATTAAGGGATATTTGGAAAGAACAGTACTAGGAGTTCTAAAGGAGGATTATCTTTTGCTACTATACTGTGAAAGGAAATTGCTATGTAAAGGCTTAGGAAGGAACAGAAATGGATTAGATTCTGTCTAGTTGCCATAGAAACAAAATATGTAATTAAACAAAATGAAATATATTACATCTCTTACACTGATGAAAGTGCTTAGGAAAGGTGGGACAATGGAATGAGTGTTTTAACCTGCAACACCAAACCCAGAAATAAAGAGAGGGTTCAGGTTTATTTTTCTAATGCAATTTTCACTTACTGTACTTTTTGTGCTTGGTTAACTAAAATCAAAAGTGTTTTGCTTCCTAGGGTGAATCTATAAAAAGGAATGTCAAAAATAATCAGCAATAAGTCATGCAGTGAAAATTTACGTCAGTACTGTTGCAGATTGATAATATTAATATTATGTGATGCTAATAATACAATTAAATGAATCTTAAGCACATGCCTTTTTTGGAAAAAACCAAGCAGTATGAACAGTTTAATTACACTTTAAAATAAACATTGACGTGATTTGTTAAAAATTCTTATTCTATAAGATTATCTGAACAATTTCATACCCTTGCTCTACAGCTAATAAAGACAATTTCTTAACAAAAACTGTGTGTCAAAAGGATTTCCTTTTAGCCAGATTGTAAGTGTTTCGGGTTTAGGGTGTTTCAGAGCCCGCAGTTACTGCCAGGTGCCAGGAGAGGGCACTTTGAGGTTTCTCTTGAAACATTGTTTTGGAAGTTTAACTCGAGTTTTCAGACTTTTCTTTTTCATTCTTCCACCGTAAAATTTCACTGCTTAAAGTTCAGAAATGTAGCGGTAGTTGTTACTTCTCTTTGTTAACTTAACTCCTAAGGTGACTACATTCTGCTATTTATAAATTGAGGAGGCTTATTGCCATGGTAAGATCTCTTATTTAGCACATCTCAGTGTGTGGCCCTGGGAGGTGGATGGAAATTGGTTAGCTTTGTATTTCACACTACCAACATCACCCTTTCCAAAATAAAAAAACCGGAGAATTATGGTATATGATGCTTACCTTTATTGGTCAGAGTGAAGGAAAAGAAAATCCTGCACTCAGTTCAATGTATGACTTCAAGTTCGGGTGCTTATGCCAAAACATGGCTAAAATAGCAGAATCCACCTTATACAGACAATGTTGACCTTGGCAGTACTTTATGTGGCAGATCTGCATTTGCTTGCCAGGCTTCTATGTGGAATGAATAAAATCTCAGTCTGTTCTTAGTGCAGCTGCTGCCCTGCTAAGTTGCCTGAATACTGGTGGTGCCCTAGAAACTGGAAATTTAGGGCAAGCCCAATCCCCGAAACATGTGGGATTTGTCTGGTTTTTTATTTGTTTATTTTCTGCCTAACCCCACATGGCTTGTTTCTTACCTCTGTTGCCAGCCTTTCTGAAGCTGGAGGCAGCCAACAGAAGGCTTTGGGTGCTGTCTAGTGGCAAAATTGTTCAATATGCAAAAGCCCCACATGGTGGTGGTAACCACATACTGAAGTGCTTCTAGTAAACATTAATGATAACATATGCAACAGCTTCAACAAGTGAAAGTGCAAATCCCTGAGGTTTGGTGCTGAGGACATTCCCTGCAGGTCTGGGATACACAGCCTCACCTCTTCAGTACCTGCCCAGAAATGGGTGTGTGTTTGAATCAGAGATGTTGTAGCCACCTGCAGGCGATGACTCCATCTGTGTGCTTGCTCTTGCCTCAAAATTAGGCAAGGCTTTGCTACTCGGTTCCTAGGTGCTACTGAGAGTTTGGCTCTTAATCTCTGCACTCATCTGCCCCCACTTGTAAAATAGGACTTTGTTGTGGGGAAGCCATGACATTTAAGGTGTTTGACATTGATTTATCAGATTATTTGGTTGTGGGGAACCCTAGAACTAACAAAAATAGGCAGTTACATTACACAGAATGTATTTTGAGCCCAACGTAATAAGTTATTTTGCATTTAAAACTATGAAGCAGGATCTAGTTTTAGTCATTCAAGGATTGTTTTATTGGAATGATTATTGGATTGAAGAACAAGAATAACTTCAGTACGGCAAAATCTCTGCATGGTATGCAAACAATAGCTGACCTTTTCAATTTTTTTACCATTTTAATAGCAAGAATCAAATCACAAATCAGTTTTGTCAGTGTATAATTTCTGTCTCCAAAACTCACTTGTGATGAACAGCCTAAAACTCGGCACCTATGGAAAAACTTGTGAGATCATGTGTTAAAATATATTATTAGCTGCACAACAGTTACTAAATTCTCATCTTTGTCCAGGGTCTTTAATTCTCTGATTGTGTGGTCTTGCTGTTTGTATCACTGGAGTATTCATTATATCTCTAAATAGAAACCAAAGGAAAGCTTTTTGGGATGAAATGCATTTTTGTTTAGTTTAGTTTAGTTTTGTTTTGTTTTTAATTGTTCCAGTGTTTGCATTTTAAATAGTTTGAGATGCATATAAATATTCCTAATGATTAGGCAGTAGTCAGCCAACTCCAACTTGCCTAAAAATGAACATTTTTAATCAGTCTTCGTCTGAATGGGGCTCTATCATAAAAATTTCACACCGAAACTTGTAGAAAGCTCATTGTTTCTCATTTTAAATAGTGCTCATTCTTTATGGGTTTCTGGTTGGTTGGTTGGTTTGTTGGTGGTGGTGTTTGGTTTTCTCCCTTCCTGGGATATAAATAACCCAGATTTTGTATAGAATAATCTTTTTTCCTTGCTATGTAGTATTCAGGATGTGGGTTGCTTTATTCTACTTTATAATACAAGAAAGATTTTTGTTACAGAGGACTGACCATATCCCACTCATATTTTATTTTATGAAGAAGGCTTTCACAGCAAGGGCTATCTCCTGATACCTAGTATCACGCTAATCTCATTATCTCCAATTTTAACTTTGGAAACATACATAACCAGAATATTAGCAACCACATTTGGTGATAATAATTTGAATAAATTTTCAGCATCACCAGCTTTTGGGATGTGGTATCCCTTCCTCGGAAGGAGCAATTCCAATGTGAGTGGGAAGCCACTTCCCTGGCCTTAAGGTTACAATCCTCCAGCCGGGACTGGGCAGCAGAAGCACTCCTGATGCTTTAAAGGCAAGAAGTGGAAGATGTCATAGGTGGTGGAAGAGGAGCAAGAATGACAGTAGCCTCAGCCCTCAGGTCTCCTCTAACTCCCTCCAAAGGGAACAACAACGTAGGCTGCTACCTCCCACCCACAAGTTCTCACTCACTGTAGCAAAGTGCTTTCCCTGAATCCTCTTGCTGCCTTGTCTGATGTAATTAAAGCTGATGAAGAACATTTTAGAGAGAAAGGACTGATGGACCAACAGGAGGTGTAGTTGAATCAGTCTCATTTGCTTGGAAAACTACGCGAGGTATTTGTATTTATTATCTAAAATAGGGAGCAAGGAAACCAAAGTCAGGAATAAGGTTTTGTTCCTTTTGCATTTTTTTCATAACTTTTATAATGATTTACGCATTAATTATAAATTTAATCCTAAATACTCATAGTACTGCCTGCTATTTTATTGGTATCTTGTGGTCTGAAAGTTCCTACAGAATATGTCAATTCTTTTCTAAACTGCTAGGAAGTAATCTAATATAATTGCAAAAAGAGTATTATGGCCATATTTTAGGGTTTTCTGTGCATATCAGCATATTTAGAAATTTGGTTTTTATGGTTGGTGGAAGAAGTTTAAATGTGTATAATAGATAACTATTTTCTTTGAGAGTTTTTTTGAGTGCTGTGAAGAATTCTTTAATAAAGCAGAAAAATAAATGGGCTTTGGTGATGCTTGACCAAGTGATGGGAGTTTGCCTGAGGAGCTGCAGGCTTGTGCTGCACTTCTTTAGCAGCTTATATACTGCATTTTTGGCTTTGCTTTCAGAGCTGCATGTACACCTTGGCCACAGGATAAATATTGCCAGTGAACTGTGATGATGGAGCGTGCAGGCAACTCCCAGTTGGTATCAGAGATCACACAACCCGGGTGTCCATGTCTTCGCCTGAAAATGTGGCAACAATTTCTCCTGTGAATGCTCTGTTTGTTTGACAGTAGAAATTAATAGAAATGTTTGAAGGAAATGCCATAAAAGCTTAAAAACCCCAAATGGGGTAGAGATCAGTGCAGCATGCTGAGCACTGATTGGATCCCCATTTGATGCTGTGCAGCTCAGGATTCCCAGTATCTGAAGAGATGTAAAATCCTTTATACTATCCTCAGCTTTTTTATGGTATTAAGTCCGCTAAGCGGTATTTTAAGTGATAAATCAGAGTGTCTGAGTGCCTTTCTTATTGGGATCATAAAAAAACAGGACCTCTTGGTGCAGAGTAATGGCACACTAATTTTGAGAGAGAAATGTAAACCCAAAGGATACTGGTCTGTGTTGCCAGTATGACTTGCAGAGGGTAAATGTAAAGAGAAGAGTACTACTATAGTAGTTTTGAATGCCTAGTATTAAATTCCAACCATTCAGCTTTTATTTTTTTATGCTGTAGATAAGTCTATTGATGTTATTTCAGCTCTGAACACATTAGGTACTCTCAAAACAGAAGGCCTATTCTCTCATACCTGAGAATACTGTGGATGAACTTTGCAATTCCAATTCCTGGAAGGTCTTGCTTACATGGAAGTAGAACTGCAGAGGTATAAAACTGGCTTTTGTAGATGTGCAGGTTCTGGAAGATTAGGCTTTTGGTGTTCAGGAAAGAGGGAGAACTATCTGCCATCTGTCCGATTTTATATTGTGAACTTCTGTACTGCTGTGATACCAAAGCTACTCTTTGCGTTATTGATAATATCCCCTTGATGCTGGGTACAGGTACAGGTGTGAACTGACATAAATCAAAATTTCTGTTGACTTTGTGTAAGATATAGTTTATCTTCTAATGCTTTGCGTAAGATTGTGTAGGAAAGCTATGTTTATTTGTTCAGATTGATCACAGCTCCAAAATAATCTCATTTCAAGAAATAAAATGTTCTTTCTGTGACTGCGTGATGGTTTAGGACATATTATCAAGCCTATTTTATAAGCAGAGTTATTTGGTGCAGGATGTGCTTGCCTGTAGAACCACAAGTTTGAGTGCTTCTTGGTGACTCCTTAGCAAAGTCCAAGATCTATTCCCACAGGTACCTCATGATGCTTGGCCTTTCAGACAGGCCTTTGCTGAGGCATGACCCCCTACCTTGAGACATGGGCAATGGGAATGGTGAGCTTTTTGCTGCTGTCTGGATTTGTCACAGGTGTGCTAGTAAATGCTCTGACAGATGTGGAATGGCACGGTGCCCAGCTCCAAGGCGGCAGCAGATCTCTGCCCTGGCTGATGACTGTCACAGGAACCCAGGAGCCTGCTGGTGACATGCTGCTCTTATATGAATCCACAGTAGATGTGCCAGCATTGTACCAGACTGTTTGTGCACAGTAAACATACTGCTCATAAATAGATCTGGTAAAGGAGGTAACCCTGAGCTAGACACAGTTGTAGCCATCCTTGCCTGGCTCTAGACTCACCGGCAAAGACTCAGGCTGTGAGAGGGGCTGTTTTCAACATATGTTGAATGATATATTGCTGTACAGTGTGGTAAGGGGTTATGTATGTTGTGTTGATCTCACTTTTTTTATTCTTTCTTACCTTAACAAAGTTTGAACATACTCCCTCCTTTGCCTTATCTGTACAAGCTAAAGGTACAGCCTATGTATAACTTTATCTGAAATTTACTCATCATCTGTTGGCAGCAAAGGCCATGTGTTCTATGAACATCCCACTCCTGGGTGCAGTACAGAAATGTATCATAGAAAAAATCCACATACATTGGACTTACATTGGCAATTTATAGTTTAGAACAACAGTATGTGGCAACTTCATATAGGAAAAAATGAAGAAATACAATATGTATGATTTTTGCTCTTTGTTTTTTCAAGACCACTTGAAAAAAGTTGTGTGACACAGGTATTCTGATGGATGACTTTTGCTACTTTTTGTTATTGGATGCTGTATTTTCTCTTTTATTTCCAGTACAGATTTGTATTACAATGGTTGCATTTTTCTATGAAGGACAACTAATGTACTAAGCAGTCAAACCCAGGGCAGTAATTAGTCTGGGAGAGATCAAAGGGTGCTCTTCTAAATCCCAGCAATTTGATGGTGGTGAGTAAAACCCACAGTCTTTCTTTTGCCTTGGTCTCCTATTAATTTTCATTCTTGTTTGCTGCAGAGCAGGTGCTTTCTTGTCAATCCAGCACACTGCTTGAAAAAAATCCATTTGAATGTAACAAATGTAATTTTATTGGGCTTAGTAAAACATCTATTCTTTCACTTAACCTTTCTCTTCCATGAATGATTCGCAGGAAGAAGAAATTCCTTGAGCAAAGGTGTCTCCAAAACCCATCCAAAATGCAATACAGGAGGAAAGTTTTTCTGAAGCCAGTGACGTTCTGAGATATGAATTAGTCTGGGTCTTTGCTGAGTGATAGCACAAACTATGTGTGATTTAAAGGGGGAAAAGAAAAAGAGTGAATATGAAGAACCAAATATGCTGATGAGAAGTTGCAGGGCTGGAACGGTAGTATCAAAAGCCCACCACTAGTATTGTCAGCAGAGAGATTTCTTCCTTAATGTACCTTGCTGAACTAGATGATCCCTTGAAAACTATCTCAGCCCAGAATTTTCATGATTTCATGACTTCAGTGATTTGATTTCACGATTTCAATATCTCAGTATTTTGGGTGCTACTCCAAGTCCTGTTCTCTCTCCTTTCTCTGCCCTATATTGTCAAGTGGGTAGGGCAAAAAAGGATGTTTGATTCAAGTTCCTTTTTCTTTAAAGCAGAGGCTACTGCTGCAATCTGCAAGAAGAGAGATGATGGGAGCACGTCTGTATTCCTGTCTGGTGTGTATGGAGAATGAAGTGGCAGAAAAGGAGATCCTTACCCAACAAGGAGGAAAAGGTAAGATCACCAATAACCCCAATGCTCCACTATGGGAGGAAATGATAGAGGGAATTTTGCACACTGGAGTGGAAGATAGCATAGAAGTTGCAGGATGCCTTAGGGTGAAGTGGAACGAAAAGAAAAGAGCATCACACTGCAAAAAGCATTCCACAGCCATAGTGTTTCCTTCCCTTTACTGATTGTCTCTCAGCCTGTCTAGTGAAGAATATTTTGATAGTCTCTTGCGTGTGAGTGGGAGAAAAGAGATGGGGATGGCTTCTCTATGGGCTTAGACCTCTGCTACTACATGCTGGTCTGAATTTTGTTACCTGTGGGATTCTCCCACTCTCTGGTTTTATGTGAACAGTTGGTGGATTATAGAGGCAGTGAAAGGCCCTCTCCCCTTGCCTGGCTGGAAACGTGGTCAATGGCTTACTAAACTAAGACAGTGCTTGCCTGCTTCAGGTATTGGTGGAAGAACTGTTATTCACTCCCAGATTTAATTCTTGCAGGACAGGATAGCTGGAGTCAAATACTTCTTCTCCCTGTTTCAAGTTTGCACTGGAATTAGAACCTGAAAATATTAATAGTTCACAGTTAGCTAGGTCCATGGAAAAGCCCTCTGCTCATCACATCTTTCCCACAGAGATCTGTGACCATTTAAAAGTCTGCTCATTTTCTTAAGTATTTTGTGAATGATAGAAATCCATACGTTTTTCCTTCAAGTTATCCATAGACATTCTTTGCAACAGGGTGGTTTTTTTGGTTATTGTTCATGCCTTTGTATTACAGAATGTTCAAGAATGTGCTCAGCTCTGATTTGACTGGTCTGCGCTGATGGGAGAACTGCACCTTTCCCCCAGTCTGAGACATATTTGTATCCTGGAAGGCCAAAAAAATTCTGTGTTCCAGACACTGTCAAGTTGGATACAATTGTTTTACAGATGGAGTGGGGGTTTGTTTATTTTGTTTTGTTTTGTTTTGTTTTGTTTTGTTTTGTTTTGTTTTGTTTTGTTTTGTTTTGTTTTGTTTTCTTTCCCATTGAATGCAGATATTGTTGTACACCACTGAACATTGTACATTGCATTGTCAAATGCTGGGGCAGGAGTTATCTTCTTGCTCTGTAACAGGTGGGCTGACTGAATCCTTACGACATGCAGACAACCTGCAAATACAGCCAAATGGAACTGAACTCTGTCACTGCAACTGTTTTAATGGAGGTTGTTTCAGTGGCGATTCTGGCTGTCATTTTCAATTTATGAACAATCTCTTCGAGTTTAACTTTTAAATTATCAGACAATTGGAAGGACATTTAATTCAGGTAGCCAAAATGCAACTTTTTTAATGTGATATGAAGGCTTTTAAAACCAGTTCTTTAAAAAGGACTCCATTTGCATTAAAGAAAGAGAACATTTTCTCTTACTGCTAAAATTTCTTTTACTGCTTCTATTCTGAACTCCTTTGAAGTGACAAGATCTGAGATCTATGTAAAGCTCAAGTGCTGTGTATGTTTACATGAATGATGTGTTATTAAGTGGCTGACCTGCCTGGTATAGAATTTGTAAGGCACAGAATTTTTTATTGCATAGAGATAAATGTCACACTATGGAGAACTGAAGATGCTGCTTCCCAGTAGAAATGAAGCCATTTGTAAGCCAGCTGTAATATTTTAAACACAAATATTTGCTTTTTCATTAAAATAGAGAGAATTAAATCTTGATTTTTTTTCCTCATCTTCTCAAGGTACCAACCAGTATTGTAGAAAGTGATCCGGCTTTATATTTCAGTATATTAAAAGTGTATTAAAAAGTGTAAGAAAAATTATTCTAGCCAAAGCCCGCTTTAGTTAAATGAAGTATTCCTTTAAGTGTAAACAGACAGTGCTAAGCATGCTTGTAGGGGTGATACAATACACGTACAATCTTCCAGGCCTCACTATATGTTCTCTTGCCACATAACATAGTGAGAAGACCTGGGTGAACAGAAGCAATCAGCATTGTAAATCTTAACATTCTGAAAAGCAGGTAGAAGCTATTAGTTGTGAATTTTAGAAAGATTAAAAAAAATAAATTAAGAAAATAAATGTTGTCCTGGAAAACACTTTGGCATATACATTAAGACCAAAAGTTGTATAATAAGAGCCATTGTACCAGCTAGTACCAAAGCCTCCTGCTCATTCCTCTGGGAGAGGCATCAGGTTCCTCAGATTGCGGGCCATGAGGCACAGCAACACGAAAGGGCAACTTTTAGACGTGTAGAATTGGAGACATGGAAGGAGAAGGCCAGCTGTGAAATTATTGCAGTTCGTGGTTTTGTACACATTTTTAAAGGCATCGAAGACTAAGTCATACAAAACAGCAGGAGTTTCTTTCCTGATTTAAAGTTCCACAGAGGTCTGCAGAGCCTTTATGGTCATAGGCATAGAGAAAAAGAGAAGGCAGAAATAATGAAACGCAGGTGATTCTGCACTAAGTGAACACAGTTTTCCTTGGGGAAAATTAGTTCGAAAAAGTTTCTTGTTGTGTTATTCTAGTAGAATCTTTTATGACATCTCTTTGAAATTGTATAGCAGCATTTAAGGTCAAAACATGAAAAAAATTATATTTTTTTTCTGGATTGAAAACCTCTGAGAAGTACCAACTGTAATGGAAGTTATTACAAAATGTGTGATGACGATGAACACTGCTTAAGGGGTTCTTGAAGTTTGCAGGTTAGACATCTTCTTAGACAAAATTTCTGTTAAATTTTCTGGAACATTTTTATGCTGGGTGTGAAGTGGAAAACAAGTGTTATCAATTAGCAAACAGTCAAGTACTAGGGAAAACATTTTTTTAATCAGGATTTCTTTTCTATTTCCTTATGTCTTTTGAAAGCTTAGAGAAAGCAAACAAACATATCAAGTTTCATGCAAAGGGCCATAGAAAACCTGATGTAAATGGAAAGATGCCTATAAAGGGCTCATTTATATCTTACGGTGATTTCTCTATATATTTGTAGAATTTAAAGCAAAACCTCTTTTTATTCAGTAGACCTTCCTACTGCTTTCAATAGGTAATCATATATCCCACAGACAGGTTGACTTAATGATTATTTGAAAATGTTGTCACTCTGTATCACAATTTTTAATGTTATCAGCCTGAGATTGTAATAGTTTAGTTATCCATAAGTGAGGAACATATCAGTAAGTAATGCAAATCATATTCAGACTGTTAAACATAGAAATGAACTAAAATATTAGTTTAGTGTTTGTATTGATATAATGAATTCTGTATTCACAATAATGGATTTTGAAAAAAGTTACAGCAGCTCAGGAAAAAAACCCACCTTCTGATGGTAAATCTATGCACCAGACCATGTGCTGCCAATGGGAATATCCCACCTGTATCTCGTTAGTCTCAGCACTCTTTCTCAATTCTGTCATTATAGTGGATTTGCTTTGCATTGGAGCGGAGAAATGTTGACTCTGTTTCTTGTGCAGAACTGGCTACTCCCTACTTCATGTTTCTGGTCCACAGTTTCTCTTCTGTCTCTACAGAGCAGAAGGTGTCCCCTGCAGGTAAGCAGAAATTCAAATGAGAGCCGAAGTCCAAATAAGAGATTTTTTTCACCCAGGTTGGACTGCTAGGGAAGTTTTCCTCTCACCTTTTTAGTGCTGTGCTTAATTCTCTTCCTAGAATCATCTGGGAATTGTACTTAACCAATTCATTGTAGAATAAAGACCTAGAACACTGGTGTATTCTTCTGTTTCTTTGTGTGATTCAGGGTCCTGGGTTTTGGTTTTTGGTTAGTTTTAGAGTTGAGCAATACTTCCTGGTGAGTGGTCTGCATCCGTGACCTGCGTCCTGTCCTTACTGATTGCTTGTAATTGTGGGAACCACCTTTGGAATGAATCCTATCTCAGACTCTTTGAGTGACGGAATTTCCCCAGGCAGAGGAATTTTCTTTAGTGTTTTTGTTTTCTCCCCTTCTGTCTCATATGAAGGATTTGAAAATGAATACAAGTCTTTAGGCCTAAGCTAGGAAGATGTCTGTCTTGTTCAGAAGTAATGTGTTTTGTGGAGATGTATACTTCCCTTCTGCTGCACATTTACCACCTACTATGAACGCAGCAATGGAAATTCATAGACAAAGTTATGAGTTGTTAATTAGAGCAGAAACCATGGCAGTTCTTTGCCTCGGATGTGCTTTGCAAATTCACTTTGTATAGATGCTGCATTCAGAATTGTTAGGAGCCCTGTTTTTATTGTGTTCTGTTTTGTCTCTGAAACATTAGAGGTGAGCATTGTACTCAGCTGAAAAGAAAATATATTCTTGCTCATAGTGGATGTGAGTGCAACTATGTTTTGATGTAATTTTTTTTTTAAATAATCAAAATAACTTAGTGTGCCCTCTAAGAATGAATGAAATGGTGTAATAATGTGTCCTGTGCTGTTGTGAATACTGAAGCAGTTTCCATTCTTGCTCGCAAGGTCCAGTCTTGTAGCTCAGAAAAAATATGGGAATTTATTTATGTGTACATTAAACCCAAGATTTCTGCTTCCCACAAAATGAGAATTTAACATTGCCTACAGTTGGTGTGAATAGTAAAAGGAACGGGAAACAAAAAAGTCCTTTGGAGCTTGGTTCAAGGGGGTCTGACACACTACAAGAGATCCACATGACATCTGCACATTTTTCTGTACGTTAGCACTGGAAAGAGGATAGAATTACCAGGAAATGTTGCCCTGTGGTTTCTGTATTGAAGTGGCTCCATCTGTGCCACCTGTGGATGACATGATTGGAGCATTAGTTCTTGCTCTGCCTTAGCACTATTGATAACTCTGCTTAACATCACCACAGGGGAGGCTTTGTTGGAGGCTGCAGTCACTTCGCCTGAGCAATGGTGTACATTGGCTCTTCCATTCAACCCTTTTTTCTGACATTATCGCATTTGAATGGGCCACCAGTGAAGCCATTCAGTGAGAACATGCAGCAGGGCTCCTGGGTGGCCCGGGACCGAGCCCAGCACCCCCGTTAATGGACTGCCGTCCGCAGCCCATTGAGCTCCATGAACTCCGTGACCAAAGAGAAGTGAGACAAAGATGTCCCTCAGCGCAATGTGTAGGTCAGGGCTGGACAAAAGCAGACAGTGACAATCAAACCTGTTTGATTGCTCCACTAAAAGGCGATGCCTACCACCATGGACCACCGTTCCTGCAGTGGCTGCGCCCTGGGCTCCTCTCTGCCCATCACCCGGGCCTTGGGGCTGCACTGGCACGGCAGCTCTGAGCATCTAACTGAGCTCTTGCTCTGCTCACAACAGGCTTTGCATTCTCCTTAAGCTTGCAGTCAGTGTAATTATCACTGCAGTTTGCTTCTAAGCGTGCATATAACCCTCTTATTTTTTCACCTATATAGTGCACACATGCTTATTCTTACATGAAATGTCAGAGGCAGCTGAGTGAGTTAAGTGCAGGATGAAACTTCTCTCATCTGGCTATTTGTGCATATGATTTTGATAAAGGTAGCAATCTTTTTCAAATGTTCACCCAAGACTGGTGAATTCAAGATGGAAAGTAGCAGATACTGTGTTGTATCTCTCACTCCCTTAAATAAAAAGTACGTTCAATATAAAAATCCCTTCTGCTGAAAGAGGGTTTTTATTGCATTTTGCTGGTGATTACAAACCACACCTTAAAAAAATTTTGTGGTTGTTGTTTTATTTCTAGCTTACGTCTGCTGAACTTAACAGCTGCTATTTACAACTGTTAAAACTATTCTGTTACATTAGTTGGACAGCAGGTAGTGAGAGCTTTTCCTCTAACAATTAAGGAAAAGAGTTGGAGGTGGGAGTTGGCGGCTCAGAGCTCTGTACTGGCCTACATCTGAGATGGTCTGATTTGGAATCAGTGGCTTGACAACTGTTCCTTGGCTTGGAATAGGGATAGTATGCAAGACTACACCTGTCCTTGCACCTTTGTGGGCTCTTCCTATAGTCCTTTGGACAAGGGATAATGGTTTTCCTTGAAGATTAACGGAGCTGTGTTGGAGCAACTAACAGAGCTGTGAGAAACATCCTGACCTCCAAGTAGGGGTTGCGAGTTCAGTTGTCAAATTTGTTCATTTGATGAACTGGTTGGGGATACGTATCTTCAATTTATCTGTGTGTATCTTTGCTTTCAACATTGTGAAAATATCCCCTCAAAAATTTGTATGAGTGATAAATGTCCTGCAGCTAGAGGGAACCATGTACATGCCATGTTATGTTACATATCCTGCACCTCACTTCCCACTTGCTTCAGGAAAAACCCTTAGGGCTGAGCTGATACCCAGATGATGTGTATTTGCTTGGTGTAATCTATCTCCCATGGAACTAACCTTGCCTTTTCTAGATCACTTCTGCTGCCTTCAAGGTGCATGTGAGTTTCCTGCTGCAGCAGATAATATAACAAGCCCTCAGCCTCTTGTTAGTATCGATTTTCCATTTTGATTGAAGATGAAGGACAGGAAATAAATGAGTAATTTTCATTCCTTGATATTATAATGCCTTATACCAAATATTCTGTACCAGGGTTTTCTTCTACTTTTGAGTTTTTAGCAAAATAGATCTAACCTTAAAGACTCAGAGAGAAAAAGGAGGAATGTGGACGTAGAAGTGGAAAAAGGATGCTGAAGTGGTAAAACTTAGTTGAAAAATACTGTGGGCATCCAAACTCCACACTTCATTAACTTTGAATAGACTTTGGTTTCTGGACTGTGAAACACACAATTGAAATTGACAATATGAGAAGAGAGTTCTAGGAAGAAAAGACAAGAATTGGAAAGAAGTCCTTTCAGATTTCTGAAAAAGACAAAGGGAAAAGGAGACCAAAATAAAGACAGTGAGACAGATAAAACAGAGGAGGAGATACTTGAGACTTATTTTCTCAGAGATTAGAGAGATCTAATGAAAAAACAAATATATGTAGAATGGCAGGAATGGCTGAGACAGTGTGTCAGCTGTGAGTGTTTAAACCTAGAGGTCTTACATCCTAGCCCTGTTTTTGTAGTGGTAAAACAATTTCCTATATTGCATAAACATCCATGACTTTGTATATCTTTTGGTGCCATTGCAGTTGTGCAAAAAGCATTTACTGCTTTTTCAAGACCAAACAAGAACTCAGCAAGAGAAGCTTTGGAAGAATGAGTGGGAAGCCTTTCTCACCTTGGTATGTTTTGATGATTGCTAAGCAGATAAGATGCCATCAAATCTCTCATGCTATTATTTTAAACACAAACAGAAAAAGCTGTATGGGGATCATGTGATTCTGTATGAGAAAAAAGTAAATATAAATTTTTTTAATGACTGCAGGTAAATTGGTACCTTCAAATATAGAAGAACAAAAAGCAGAGGACACTGCATCTATCTATTGCCTTTAGAATAAAATTTCAGCTGCAGCAGTAAAGAAAATTATTCCTTTCCCTCAGATGGCTATTGAAGCATACAAAGCTCAGAACTGACTAGATCAGAGCTGTTTGGGCCAAGGGCAAAGCAAGGAGGCAAGATTTTGCTGCCAGTACTAAAAAAAGTCAGTGTTAAGAGAAGCAGTGCAGTCTCTGGGGGGCAGCACACTACCACCTCCCCTGCCTGGATCTTACAGCACTTCAACTGCACACATCACCTTAGAGGAATAATTGCTTCTATTGCTAAGTCTTCTGAAAACTTGGCTTTGATTTCACCAGACTTCCTACAATAAGTACCTTGAATTTATTTTTATACATCGATTGTAGGACTTTGTTACTTAAAATCTAGCCACTTGGCAAATATTGCCAGTTTTATGCATGCAGAAGTATCAGTTTAGTTCTGTTATGCTCTTGCCTCCTGTAAGCCCTCTGGTATAAAATTGCCTGTCAAAAATGTTTCTCGTATTTTTTTTCCTGCTTCATGACAGATTTTTTCCATCAGGGTCCTGACACATGGAAAACCAGTGCTTTAGAAAGGATGGGGTTTTTTTCACTTCTTGCCAAGTGGTTTCTGTATTGGGTGTTATGAGATCTCTTCTGCACACATTACTGGAATCCCAGAGGGGCAGTTTATCTGCTTGACACTCCATAAAGCTAGTTAGAATCAAATGGGCCTATGGGATTCCCAGCATATATTTGTTCTTATGGTGTTATCAGTAATCTAGAACTGTGCAATGAATAAGGAAGGATCCAGGGGCTGATTTAAGTCAGATTTTTTTTTTTCTTATTATCAGCTATAACTGAAAAGGACAGGAGATTAAGGAGGAGAATTCCTCTTCATCCTTTAGTACTTCTGACAGTAAAGCATCCTGCTATAAAATAGTAGAAGTCTCTTTGTACCTAGATGTTCCTTCAGTTATTAACCATGGTTCTCAAATCTGAAAATGAACACAAGAGCGCTGTCTCTAATTTGATTAATAATTCATATGCCCAAGAGGATAATTTTTTCAGTAGAAAGTTTCAAGTGAAAAGAAAAACTTTGCACATTCCAGTGAAATTTGATCCACTGCTTTTAGTTGAATACAAATTTCAAGGTGTTAGGAAGCATTCACAGGAAGAGCAAGGAGAAAACTCCTAAAACTATTTATAATCAGTAACCAAGACTCCCACCAAGAATGTAGAAACCTACATTCCGATCTCCATGTTGTTTGATTTAGGAAAGAGGTTGCAACCCAGATCTCCTCCACTGGAGACCTCTTAATTACATGAAAAAAATCCCTCTCGCATATATGAATGCTGTAGAGATTTTCTTCAGAAAATGTGATGGACTCAGGATTTCTCTTTTATTTCAAAAAATATTGCATTTCAATATGCAAATTAATTTGAAAATAATTTAAAAATGAGTAATGTAAAAAATCTTTTATTTTTCTGTGAATGACTGTAAGAATACCTCTTCTGTTGTGAGAACAAGAAAACAAACAAAAAAATTTTCTTTGAAAAGGGGATTTTATCTGGGCATACAAGCATTAAAATCCCTCAGCATCAATGAGCCCCTTTTCAGTTGTGGACAATTTTAATTTTCTCATGGTCTGCCATAGCATCTACTATTATACATTTAAGAACAAATTCTCAAAAGTCTATACTAAAACTCTAATCTTCAATATCACTTCCTGGAATAGCTGCAGATCTCTTAACTTGGGCTTGACAACCATATTTGCCAAATCAGAATCTCATTATTATTAGCTTGTGTTATTTTAGGCCAGTGTGTAGGGCCCTTCATTATGAAAAAAAAAGGCTTATAACAATACCCTAGATATTTTCACATATTTGGATTTATTTCAAGTGTGATTTACCCTGATTTTCCAGGAGTTTTAAAATCTGATTTTTAGAAGGGTTACAATTCAGCCCTGTAATGATTTTACCCCAAGTCATTGCATCAAGCATCTTAACTTCAGCTCCATTTTCCTGGAGTTTTTATCTGTCAATAAGCACCGATCTCTGCTTCAGAGAGAGGTCCAATGCATGTAGGTTTATGTATAATTTGCAGCATGAAACCCTATGTTCAAACACAGCAAAGAAATGAGGACAAACACAATTACATCTAAGGCTTTTATAAGTCTAGACTATGACACCTCTTTGTTGGTCAGCACCAATCTTGAGTATGGAACTGGTGCTGTCCAAGAGTACTTTATTCAAACAGGTTCTATGGTTATAAGCCAAGACTTCATCTTTAAGAGCATGTTGAGGCGGGACTTAGCGTTGTGAGAGCAGACGTATGGTAAAGAAGACGTTTGTAGAATGTGTCAGAGAAGAAGGATGTGTAAGGGTCAAAAGTTAGACTAGCAATGTGAGGTGTAGGACCTCAGGACTAGAGAAGATTTGAGAAGCAGGACAGGCAGCAATCAGTATTGCAGGTAATTTGGGAGGGGTATCTGTAGGTATCTGTACTGGGAATAGATTATGATGCCAGGTTCTGTCACAGTGGCAGTCGACACAAGCAGGCTAACCCAGAAGCTGTAATTTTGGTTAAAGTAGGAAGACAACAAATGAATTTGTTACTGAATTAGCAACTTCTCAAACACTAAATCCCACTATTCATGAAACAAAAATGCTTATGAATGCTGAACAGCTGGTAAAGGCAATTAGTCTTGCAAATAAACCCACAAAACAAAATTTCCCAATCACCTCAAACTGCTGTTTTGCGTAACCCACGAAGTCTGGTTTTAACAGGCAGCCTGCCAGTAGGGAGAGCCCCAGAGAATGAGCATAAAAGATTCAGATGTGTTAGTGTGGTAGTTGCAGGTTTTTTTCCAATTGGAGACTTGGTGAGCCTGACTAGTTTGGGTTCCAGCTCAGCTTTGGCTCATGGTCACAGCTTGGCCCAGGTTTTGGAGGTGCAAATAATAAAAGCTGCATAGGATAGTTTGGGGGAGCTGATATGTAGAGTCTATCAGCTGCATTTAGTGTTGCACACCCTATATCAGACTGAGAACTCTATTTTAAGCAGGGATTTCTTTGCCATCTCTGTGGTGATGATATGCCTCTGGGTGAGAAGCAAAAGGTGAGGATCCAAAATGGATCCTGCTGGAGACCCTGGTACCCAACAGTACTTCTGCGAGGAGCATCTGACAGACAAAACTGTTGCTAAAATGTAAGCCCAGAGTGCCCATGACTTTGAGTTCTAGAAAAGCTGTGCTAAGCCAGTTTGTGGCGTCTAAAAGGAACTGGTGCTTCACGTTTCAGTGGAGAGGTTAGAGTGTCTTTGCATCAGAGATAAACCCGTGCCTGAATTTAAAATCACCAATAAGTCACAACCAACATACACACAAAATCTGGGCTTCACCACATCCTTGAGATGAGCTTCCAAGAGGAGGCATAAGGTGAATATTCTTTTGCCTACCTCAACGGCAACATATGTGCAGCATGTCTGAGTACAACATTCCTGGCCCATCACCAGGGCACACAGCATTTCCCCTTTTTGCAAGATAAAATGTTTCAGAAAAAGGATTGACATCAAATGCCATAAGACAAAGAGGATTCACAGAGAGCTCGGATTCTGGCTTCTGCATCCCCATGCTGGCAGTCTCTGACTCACTCACTGGTGCTGCATGGGCATGAGGACAGCTGTGGAACTGTCTGGGGGAGTACAACAGGGTTTGCTCTCCTAACTCTCCTGGTTTCTATGGGGCAATGAAATAATGGCCTAAAGACTTTCTGTGGACCATTTCTGGTGGGGGAGCAGGCTCCCACACAGCACTCTTGCAGATGTCTAGCAAGGAACTTCTAGCAAGGTTTCTGGCACTGTCATC
The DNA here is from genome assembly GCA_013399875.1 of Gymnorhina tibicen. Classification (NCBI taxonomy): domain Eukaryota; kingdom Metazoa; phylum Chordata; class Aves; order Passeriformes; family Artamidae; genus Gymnorhina; species Gymnorhina tibicen. Next base: position 1,332,988 of record VXAZ01000687.1, on the reverse strand, counting down.
ACTTAAGAAAAAGATAGTTAACATATTTGTTTTACAAAATGTGCTGTGGCAGTCTGGAGAATATGAGCTGATGTTGTGGCACTCTACTCTTTTATTTGTGGTAGGTAGCATTTCCTCATATGCCTGACTGTGGATGTAAAGGAGGACAAAGACCAGTGCTTCTCTGGGAATCTGAGTTCAGAGCTCTCCTGTCCCTCTGAGAGTCTCTTTTGGAAAGCGATGGCTGGCATAGGCTGGTAAACTGTGGCAGTGAAACCTGTCCCTATTGACAGCTTCTTAAATTTCCAAGGGGTTTTTCCAAGCTGCAAAATAAAACTGTAAAACCAGGAAGAACAGAAATGTTGTAATCAAGTTGGGAAAATCTCAAGCAGTCTAGTTTTTCTTGGGACAAGGGAGGCACCATAACCCAATTCTGCAGTTCAGTTTGCAGAGGAAAGAAAAAAGGTGCCAAAGCTCCTTGGGACAAAGTCCTTGAGTGAATTTGCCATGTCACTGCCCCACTGTGCTGCACAGGACTGATGTGAAAGATGGGTTGGCAGAGCAGCACAACAGACCAGGTCCTCAGCAGTAGGACCAGGTCCAGCAGACCAGGCTCTCAGAAGGATCATGGGATCAGGAGTACCTGGAGGAGGACAGGGTCAGGAAAATTGCTAGAAGCTCTGTTGGGGCGGTGGTGTTGGCTCTTGTGAATATGTTTTTACTTTTCCTTTTTCCAATTTTTTTCCAATTAAACAAAGCCTATTTAACTCTGCACGTCCCACTCTGCTTGACAGTGCAGGTGGTGGATTGTCTAGAACCCAAACAGTCCAAGATGGTCAGGATAATATTTGATGAATGGTCCCTTGCAGTCTGCCCTGCAGTAGTTTTAGCAGCTGTTCATTTCTAAATCTGGTAAGATTTCTAAATCTGGTGAGATTTGGAAACTAAAATAGATATTTTGAGTGTCAGGATAGCTGTTTTCTTGAGCTCACTCCTGCCTGGCCCCAGCAAAGTGCCCCAGTGCCACTGCGAGGAAGGAGAGCGCAGGGGTGAGCCTGCAAGGCACAGGAAGGGCTCCATGTGGCATTGTCCCTATCTATCAAGAGGTGGCCTTCCTGTGCCAGGTTTCTGTGGAAAGGAGAGCAAGTCTGGCTTGTTTTTAAGTGTTTCAGTCATTTGGGAATTGAACCTGACCCTTGTGGCTGCCAGGCAGCAGTGTCGGAACAACTACACAGAAAACTGAATTACTCAATCGAAACACCTCCTGAAATGGTTTCATTCCTCCTGTCAGTGCAGTGGGAATGAGGCAGTAAATACCTGCTGTAAAACCAGCACAGAAGTTATTTGAGGGCGGAAAAGTTTGGATTTCCTCTCTGATTTACTGCTCTGTAGTCCTGGGTGATGTTTTGCCCATGTTACCCTCTTTGATCTGTTCTGAGTAAATTGCTGTTGCCTGCTGAATCACGAGTATAAATTTCTTTTTTATGACTGTAACACTAATTTTTTCCATCTAACTCTTTATTTGATTTAACTTGTTGAACTGTTATTGAATTTGTACTATGCAAACATCTATCTGTGGGAGTCAAATCTGACAGAAGAGAAATCAATTAGGTAGGAAAAACCCCCATACTTGAAGAAGTCTTGAAGGACACTCAACTATATTTAATATCCATTGTGGGCAGGGAAGCTTCTATAAGGTGACTGTTCCCTGACACTGGAAGTGTATTTACTATTAAATCATAATTGGAATACGAGACTGTGTTTTATTATCCAGATCTGTTAAAATGTAGAAAGATTTTATTTCTACTGCAGGTCAGAAAGGTGTAATAGTAGGTCATACATTTTGGTACATTTATGCCTTGAAAAGAGTAGATAACAAGTATATTTTAAATACTTTTCTTCCAGATATTGTATTGAAGCCAAACAGTATTATCCTAGGTTCATCTGTATTCACAAAAGGGCTGTATGTTTACTCAAAGATTTGAATTTGCATGGCATATATCCTATACAGCCTTATAGAAGAAATATTTCCATTTTAGAATTCAACTTTTGTAACCTTTGGCAACATGTAGTATCAATGGCTCTTTGTTGCTTAAAAAAAGTGAAACTGTAAGCTATCCACAAGGATATGCAGGGCATTGCTATAGCAACACAGCCTCCCTTCCAGCACTAAGAGAAAAGTCATGAATAAAAGATGGGGTTCTAAAGACAACAAAATAGAAAAGGTTGTTTCAACCCTTCTAATACCTGACATTTGCGGTTATTTTGTTAAATGCAAACCAAAAAAAATGTTAGGAAAGGACATGCCTTTGTTGAAAGTATGCATTTATATATTGGGAATGTCACCAAGTAGATATACACTTTTTGCATTTATCAGTTTAGAGAAAGGAGTAGAAAGCATGAAGCTGACAGCATGCAATTTCTTAAAATTTACATGAAAAAATAAACATCTTAAATATCTATCTGACTTGAAAAACAGTTTCCTTTTTATCTGAATTAGCATGAAAAAATATAATGTTGGAAAAACACCACCATTTTCTGGTGCATACTTGAGGTTTTTAAAAAATTGAAATGGAAATTGTGCTTCAGGAAAGGAAAGATTTCCAGCCTCAACAAATTCGTATTTTCCTTTAGCTGAATAGAGATTATAATGAAAGTAAAACTCAATCTCATTTTCCCCTGTGCCCTACTCCATTTTCTGGCCCTTAGTAGTTTTCATGGAAATTATTAAAGAATTAGCTGTGAGGCATAAGGACAGCTGTATGGTTTGAAAGGGTCTTTTTAAAAATGCATGTTATTTGTAACTGCATTTCAATTCAGATTAAATTCAAAAGGGACAACAAGACTGTTTCCTGGCTATGGTCTTGTTTAGTAAAATATTCTTATAAAACATACCCTTTCTTTAGAAAAAGAATGATAATCTTGTTTTATTTACTCTTTGGAGTAATCTGCAGGGTATATCTGCACCTGGAATTTTTCTATTTGGAATGATACCATAGCGAGGGATGACTGTTGGTTATGCTGGCTAATTTTCTCTGAGTAACTGTAGATGCGATGGAGGGAGCAATGTGATCCAGTAGTGTTAAAACCCTCTCATCTGTCAGTCCCATGTCTTGGCTTCAAAGCTGGGAAACTCACTTCCTGCAGTGCATAAGTTTAGTTTGCTTTGGGGATACACTTTGCTTATAATGACATACTTCCACTGAACAATACAAGTGTGAAGAAAGACAGAGAATAACATTGCTCCTCACCACTAGAAAACCCAACTAATTGGTTTTTTGTTTTGTTTTTTTTTTCTCCCATTCCAATCCAGTCAGTTTTCTGCACTTTGATATAGAGCAAGCAGATGAAATATCATCCCAGAGGATCTAAGAAATGCTTTTGGCAATTTTATAGCCTTTAAATATGGCATTAATGTTCCTTGGGCTTGCAAAAAATAAAAGCTTTTGCGGCGAGATGGTGAGATAAGTCCCCCTTTGCATCCCTGCTGCCGCAGAGCTGCTGGTTGTTTCCATTCTTCAAATCCTCTTTGTTCTGCTTGGTGGTTCTGTGGTGTGTCACATGTTGCACTGAAAGCCTTGCCTTGGCAAGACTTGTGGCTCTTTCACAGCCCTAGACATAGGAGCAAAACTCAGTTCTCTGTGTTCCTGCAGAATTCTGATTTCATGCAAGACACCTGCTATAACACAAACTGGGATGGAAAAAGGATATATCTGCATTTAATAATTCTGGAAATATCCAGCCAATAAATTTGTTTCCATTTGGACATCTCAGGACATTTCCTTTAATCACGAAACTTGTAAAAGGAGTGTTTTCCTAAAGAAATATCTCACCGTCTATCACAGATAGCCTTCACCTACATTATTGAAGTTTTTCTAAATGAAAAGATGCACCTTCCATCCAACTCTGTTTGGCAATTCTGTTATGTGACAGTATTACCTTGGAGATAAGGGAAAGGGGAAATATCACTGACAGGACTCGGGGGGGAGTAAAAATCTGCAGTTGTTTGCATGCTATTATTCTGATCAGCAAAACTGTGCAGTGCCACTGTCACAAACAGTTACCAACATGATCCCATGCCAGTTGTTAAGGGTATTCAAATACTCTGTCTAGTACAATTTCATAATGATTCCTTTCTCTAGCCCTTCTGGTGACAGGCATGCTCAGACAAAGAGCAACTATTTCATGTTCTCTTTGCCACTTCGAGCAAACCTGTAGTTATCTAATCCCACCATGCCATGTTAGAACTCTGATTTTTGGACAACCCAAAGATACTTCCTTGCTAAAAATGTCAAAATTAGCCTGGTTAGACTATGCTGTTGAGATTTAGTTTTGTTTAGAGCAATTGTCTGTCTAATGCACATTAAAAATGATCTGTTAATTTATTTTTTTCTCTGGAGATAATGAGAATGTTCTTGTGTTGATCTTCTATTTTCTATTTTAACTGCAGCTTAAGTTACCCATGCCTGCTTTGTGACTTATTAAAAAGGAGATACATGTTTTTCATCTGCTGTCTCCATTTTTCTGGCCTGTCAACACAAGGTCTCTTTAGCACTGAGAATGGTCACTGCTCTGATCCCACTGTCTGTATACTTGAACACTAGAAAAAGACAAGACAAACTACCTGTAAGCATTGAAGTGGACTAGCAGGTCCTTTTTCATATTAGCAGTTGCTGCACAAATTGCTTTTGCAACTCTCTTTGTGGGAAAAATGATTAACATTCATCAAACCATTCCTCACTGCTACTGAGTGAGCCAGTTCTAATATATGTTCCAACAATATAACAGTGCTTCTTAGCTCATGGATCCCTGTCGTAGTTTTTAGTAGCCTGCTGTTGAAAGCCTTTGTAAGATGTGATATGGTTTACCTACGTCTTAACTCTCATGCTCACTCAGTTAGCACTGAACCTCTCCTCACATGGATGTGTGGAGCAGCTGCTTCCTCCTCTGGGTCCAGAACTCTGCTTGTCCTGGCACTCTTGACCAGGGCAACTTTCTTCCTGCCTCCTATTGGACTTCTAGGTGCATCACTGCTTTCTTGTCTGGTGGGATACAATAAGCACATAGCCATCTAAATCAGCTTGCATATAGGTAATAAATAACACAAGAAAAACAAAAGATTTTTCAGAAGCTTTTATTAGTGTATTGGAAATCATGTTGCCACATTCCATGGGTAGGTTCTGCTTTCAAGGCCTAACAATTTTTGTTTTAAACCTGGAACTCAAAATAAATCCAGAATTAAAGTGTCTGTGGGAAGCATGATGTACTTTTCTTTTTGGTGCTAGACTGCACCCGAACAGAGGAAGATTACTGCTTCTTTGTCGTGGCATGTGGCTTCACTTGAAGAGTCTCCAGACAAAAAACATGCCATAGCAAGTAGCAGAGTAGCCAAAAATACTGCAACTGAAAACTGAAAATAGACCATATTTGAAATTAAGGCTAGGTGGAACAATGAGGCATAACTTGAAACATGGCAATTACGTCCAGGTACCTATTGCAAATGTAAATGTGTGTGGGTTTTGTGCTGTGTCAGGACAATTCTTTACCAAAAGTGTTCCAAAATAACTGAAAAAACCCCATTATATCAACACAGAAGAAAACGAAACTGTTTTGACAACATAGCAAGAACTCTAAAAAGAAACATACTGTGATTATTTAATCAATTAGTAAAGAACTTTATTTATGGCTGCATAAATAGCAAGTAATAAAGGCCATGCAGTGCATACTGTTGTCCTAACTCTTAATGGCAAGGAAATGTCAGTCTAAAAAAGCTGGATAAGTGTGCAGAGAAGAATTAAAAGAAAACCTGCCTGGCCACAAAAAAAAAAAAAAAAAAAAAAAAAAAAAAAAAAAAAAAAAAAATTCTGAAAGGGAATCAGTGGCAATCCAACACTTTAACAAAGAAATAGGCAAAATAAAGGCAGAACTCTGTTCAAGGAGTTTATGCACTACTTTATTGCCCAAATGGCTAACAACCAGTCTTTTTATGGCATTTACAGTTCAAGTTATGACTTTGATGTTTGTGAGGGTTACAAATCTATTAACAAAAGATTGGGCCAATTATTCTATTTTTATGGATGCATTGGATCGCTTGATTTATTAGTAAGTGTCAACAGTGAAGGGATTCCCAGTAGAATTCATTGTTAGTTTTGTTATTAATTTAAACATTTCTGAAAAAGAAATCTTTTACTTACAGGAATATCATTTGATCTTTTAAAAAAATGCTAAAAATTAGACAAACTGACAACTGTAGTATTCTAGTTGTTTTACCCTCTAAAAAGACTACATTGTAATGTGTTTCCTTATTTATGAATTTGTGGTTTTCGGCTAAGAGAAGCACTTTTGCCTAAATGTAGACAAATGCAGAGTTTCTCAAGCTCATGTACTTCTGGGATGCAGAACTTGTCACAAGCTAAGGCAGTTTTTTCTTTTTTGCAAGAACCTCATGGAGAAATAATTGGCAGAGTATGATTGAGAAGACTTCATGAATGCTTTGCTAGCACTCTGTTAAAAGAACATCCTCTTCTCATCAGTAGATTTTAATAGAATTGAAGGTTAAACAGAGTTAAGGCAGAAAGTGGAGCAAACACCTGTTAGCTTCTGTGAATAGATGTATATTCAACAACAAAAACTTTCATTCTAATGTTTTATAGATAGACAAAATCTCTTCAGAGCTTCACAGCTACATATCCCATTAATTACAGTGTGAGTTAATTAGAGGCAAGAGTCCTAGGGTGGAGTGTTGTCCTTGAAAACCTTATGATGTTGGCAAGAAAAGATGTGCAAATGATTGTTTGATTCCCGGATAACTTACCCGGTTTTTGTCTCAACTGGAACCTGGGTCTGTATTTGTGTGAAGTTCTCTGTGAAGAACTGTGTTTGCAGGCATTTCACTGATGTTAACATGGCTTAATATCCATCACAGGCCATCTTTTTATAAATGAATTCCATAGAACCACAAACAGAGTGGCGAAATTGTAAAATAGGGTTTGCAAGACAAATGTGGTTTCCATTCTTCTTTCATGGCTCCATGTTCTCCTGGTGGCTGTGTGGGAAGTACCTCTGTTATAGATGAGTGGTCCAGCATGGCAGAGATGGGAGGAGGAGATAAGAAGCATCACTTGGAGAAAAGGGACAACCAGCTTTATTTTATTTTTATAACAACATAATATTGAACAAAACAAATGCAAAACCAGAGAAGAAAGAAGATAGCACAGTAAGATATCTATTGTTTTCTGTGAATGCAAACAGATGTAAAGATCCTTAAGCCATTAAGTTTCCTGTTCTTCCTATTTTAAGGTGACTCTGTGACAAGATTATACCTGGATACTGAGGTATCAGGGAAAAGGGCCTTTATTCCCTAGGTACCCTCATATGAAAGAAATACGTGTAAATTAGCTGAGGTTGGCTTAAACAGAGGTCATGTACCAGGTACCACCGTTGTCAGAACACAATGAAATAAATCAAGAGAGGCTAAAAAAAGGAAGAAAGTCAGGTAGAAAAATAAAAGAATGCACAGAGAGGTGAAAGAAGAGAAAAAAAAATCTAAAAAAGTCAGGAAAAAACCAACAGAGCAAAGTGTAGAGAGATGGAGAAAAAAATTGTGTTAATTTTGAAGACGGTAAAGAAAAAAAAGATTTTTTTTGTTTTCTATTAATAAAAGTTTGTTACAAAAACAGATTAACTTGTAGTTGAAGTTATTTTCAATGTTGTGTCCATAGATTTGTGGATGCTTATATATTTCTTAGAGTCACTAAATCTGATTTCTCTACATTCTTGCATAAGGTGGTTGTGTGCAATATTTTATTGTATTTTAAGTGTATTTGAAAGAAAAATATTGCTTTTCTAGTGTGAAGTGCATAGAAGACGGCTTTGGTTGCAATCCATGTAATTACAAGATGGAAAATTCCTCTTGGCAGTGGTGCCGACATTCTTCTGCTCCTATCATTTAAATTTCAGGCAGTCCTGGAAATTGTTGCTAGTTTCATACTCACTTAAGAAAGTAAGAGGCCCAAATATAGTCTTTAGCCACCTTTATTCATCCTTTAATTGTGTTCAAAATTTGCTTCATGGCACAGTGATTTTAGACCATTCAATACGCATTTATTTATATGAACCTCTTTTCCCACACACTGACTATTCCTCACTGTGCTGGGGTAGCCTTAGTGAATTTATCTCTGGATTAAACAAGCAAGTCTTCATTCTGATTGCATTTCAGGGGAGCTCACTGAGCTGGGAAAAAACCCCAAAGCCACTCTGGGTAACAAAAGACATTGAGAAAAATTATCAAGCACTATTTGTATCCCTGAATCAATTTCATTGTGATCTGGGTGAACCTGGTTAACCAGGGAGGTCCCAGATGACTGGAAGTTAGGCAGTGTGATGCTCATCTACAAGAAGGAAGACCTGGTGAATTATGGGCCTGTCAGCCTGACCTTGGTGCCAGGGAAGGTCAGGGAGCAGATTACCTTGAGTGCATCACAAGGCACGTACAGGATAAGCAGGGATCAGGCCCAGACAGAATGGGTTTAGAAAAGGCAGGTCCTGCTTGATCAGCCTGATCTATTTCAGTTGATCCAGTTGATCCACCTAGTAGATGAGGAAAAGGCTGTGGATATTGTCTACTTGGACTCCAGCAAAGCCTTTGATACTGTGTCCCATGGCATTCTCCTGGAGAAGCTTGGACAGGTGCTCTGTTTGCTGGGCAAAAAACCGGCTGGATGGCCAGGCCCAGAGAGTGACAGTAAAAGGAGCCACATCCAGTTGGCAGCCAGTGACCAGTGGGGTTCCCCAGGGCTCAGTGTTGGGGCCAGTCCTGTTTAATACCTTTGTTGATGATCTGGCTGAAGGGGATTGAGTACACCCTCAGCAAGTTTGCAGACAACACCAAGTTGGGTGGGAGTGTTAAGGGGCTGGAGGGCAGGAAGGCTCTGGCAGGGTCTGGACAGGCTGGCTCCATGGCCTGAGGCCAATTGTGTTGGCTTCAATAAGTGCTGCGTCCTGCCCTTGGGTCACAATAACCCCAGGCAGTGCTACAGGCCGGCGGCAGATTTGGAGGATCAGAGGATGGATCAGAGGACGGCCCAGGGAAATATGCCAAGAACTTAAGGGAGACCCCTCAGCTGGTCTTCCCACTTTTTGACCCCTCAGTGGGTTTTCCTCTTTATTTGCATGTGTTACCCCCTGCCAGCAACTGCCAGCACCCATGAAAGGCTCACACCAACAGTTTATGGAATAGCACTCTTTGTTAATATAAAATTGTGACAGGTTAAGGTTCAGGGATTGTCAGTAATAGTACCTTGTGGAGGGCTGCGAGCCCTTGGCACAGGAGCCCTTTGCACTCCCTTGGAGGAGAGAGGCCTGAGCTCCAAAAGAATCTCCCCAGAGATAAGCAACTTTCCTCGGGTTAGGGTGACAAAGTGAATCACCCCCAACATGCCTTGTTTCTTTATGGTAATACCTGGTACCCCGTTGGCTATTGGTTTCTACCCCACCCCCTACCTTTCCCATAAAAAGCATCCACCTCTGCCACTGATTGGCAGCATTATCTGTTATGTTCCCTTTGCAGGGTGGCTGGACAATAAAGGCTGCCTCTGTGGAACTGCCGTACGAGGCTCCTGTCTCTCTGTCCCCGAGTTTGCCTTGGGTGGTTTTGCAAAGAGCTGAATCACAAGAGCTGGAATCCCTTGGAGCTGAGGAATCGCTACCCCTGCTGCAATCCCCTGTCGCCCAGGGAGGCCTGCCAGCGCCCTTGGGAGAGCTGTTCCGTGCAGGACGCTCTCTCTCCAGGAAGGTCACGGCACACCGGTGCTGACCAGCATCAGACCTCCCGCGATAGTACCTGACTGCAAAAACATATTTAAAGCAATACACAGACAAGCTCAAATCCCCAGTAAAAGTATTCCACATGCACAGAGTATGATTGTTACCCAGTAGGTATCCCTATGGGGGAGAAGACAGGTTCAGCCTATTGACAGATCCCAGCAGTTACGATGGAGACTTGCCTAACTTTTCCCCCATTCTTGACTTACTTTTATACTATTTCTTTATGTTTAGGTGGAGCATGAGTGGCTCGAGTCATAAATACCTTTGTTACTGATTGGTGTAAAATTCTCTTGCTTTGCTGTTACAGTCAAAACAATATAGAGCACATGCCCAGTGTGGGGTGGTTGTACTGGTTGTACCTTGGGGGTAGGTAACTTTGGGGTGGAGGCATGTGTTAACATTACAATTAGGCTATAATGAACCAAGTGCATCTAAAGAGAAAGATTTTGCCACAGTTGTTGGCTCAGCAGCAGGACATCTCCTTGGCTGACAGGTGGCATGCGGTTTATCAGATACAAAGTGCCATTGAGTTCCCTTCCCTGCAAGGATTTCAACAGAGCCTGGCCCGTGGTGTTTCCACTCTGCTCCACCCTCCATTCCATCCCCCTTAGCAGGTGCTTGCAGTTGTGTCAGGAATCATGGTGGAGCATGCCAACCACTTTCCATCCACGGAGTAGCAGCTATATTTTACCCTGTAATTTCCGTACTGTTGTAACTCCTGTTAGGATGTGAATGTAAATTCTTAGTTTCCTTTGATTTTACTGCCAGCCATCTTTCCACAAATGGGATATGGAATAAGTTTCTTTCTGAATTAGCAATGGGTTAAAAAACGGGAGAAAAAAAAAGCATAGGATAGATAATTCTTTTCCAAAAGATTTTGTAGATGAATGGATGGAACTGTATGCCACTCAATACATTCTTAATTGATCTAGCAAAGAGTGCAAATAATGAGACAATTTTTGGCTGATATGAAATTATTCAAGGTAGCCAAATCTTATTGTAAAGAGTTTTGTAAGGAATTAGTGTTGAGTGGTTGGGTGAGAAAAGACTAAATTAATGCTAAGTAATCCTCCTGAGGGAAAAACAGTTTTAATGATGAAGCTCACAGTGGTGGACTCCAAATTAGCAAATATCTTGAAACTCTTCTGATTAATTCCTTAAAGACATCAGCCCAAATCTCAGCAACCATCAAAAGAAAAACAGAATATTAGGAAGCACTGGAAAAGAATAGCAATTAAAAAAAAAAAATCAGAAAACTTGATTATGTGTATATCGATGAGACAATATACAGTAAATGGAAACACAGTAAATGGTTTGTGGAAATGTAGAGGCAAATAGACCTAGAAAGGGCAGAGAGAAGAGCAGAGAGGGAAGCTTAGAGGTATGGGACAGCTTCTGTGAGACATGTAACTGTGTAGCAGTTCTCTTCTGCTTGGAAAAGAGACAACAAAATGTGGGTGTGAGGGAGGAATAGCAAATTATGAATGACGTGAAGAAACTGAATAGGGAATGATTACTCACTGTGGGGTACCCAAGGAAACTATTAGGCAGCAGGTTTAAAACAAACAAAAGAAAGCCCTTTCCTGCATAACAATATTACATGTTGAGATTCATTTTCATCGGATGCCAAAATTACAAATAAGTTTAAAAAATGATTAAACAATTTTGTAAAGGAAAGACTGTGAAGAGCTATTAAACATGAGATGGATGATTTGGAACAGAAGTAGCTGGCAACTACTGTTCTACTTTCCCTCTTTCATATGTTCTTTTTTTTCTTAACATCAGCTGCGGGCCACTAGCTGAGAAAAATCTTTTGGTTTTTAGTTTGATCTAGCATATCTGTTTTTATGTAAAGCAGCCTAGAAAATATGGTTTATTCAATACTAAATATGTAAGCTCTGATTCTGCTATCCTTTATCCCAGCCTATTGTCAATATAAAAGCTAACATGGTTTCGTTTGGGTGGCATGATTAAATGTCATATTACTGAGCACTTCAGAATCAATAATATGTCAATAATAATCCAACCAAAACCTTCTATTAAATGATACTTTTTTAGACATTTATCATGTATGCAATGGTACACAAATATTTTCAATGTTGCTAAGAAAAAGGAATAAATATAGAATATACAACTTGAGCCTCAATAAGTATTGCATAGGTTAAGGACGAATGGGAGAGATATATCTCCACAATCTAGCAAGGGATGCTCATTCAGTTTCTCTACAGTTTCTCTAATTTTGCTTTAGTAAAGCAAAATTTGGAAGGAAGGAATGGTTAAGTATTCTCAATATCTTTATGTTTACAAAATAGTACAGAAGAACAGTAATCCAGGTGGTTTTTGTCCTTTATTACTGTATGAATGTGGAGACTTCCATTTATTTCAAAGGCTGCTCCCACCAAATGTGTGATTTCTGTGGGAACAGAAAACAGCCTGGTTGGAGAATGTTGGTGTCTTCACAGATCTTCAAAGCTAATGTGATTATGATTCTTTGTCAAGGCCCAACATGAACAAAACTGCAGCTTTGGAATAGGCACATGGAAGGTCTACAAAATGTTAGCAGTGTTGTCCCTGAGAGTGAGGGAAAAACCCTGAGGGTTTTTCCTGAGGAGAGAAAATGAGATTCTCCTGACCGCAAAGCTGAGAAAAAAAAAATATCCCTAAATATATGAGGAAGAATGAAACCCTTAGAGCTCATGCAATGGGAGAAATGAGAGAAAATAGAAATGCTGGCTGTTAAAGTTGCTATCAACAACTGAAATACTGAGTTGAACTGTCAAGAACCAAGCACTCTCCTAGTATTTTCAAATTCATAAACAGGTACTGTTGTATTTTCTGGAATATTCACTTCTGAAAGCTGAAGAACGACAGAGCACATTCAAATGGGCGCCCCGCCACTCAGGCAGCTTCCTAAGCGAGCTGGGACTTGTACAGACATTTGTTTCTGGGATGAGAGGTCTGGCAGCATTAGACAGGGCACCGGCTTCACATGATGGTGCGTGTGCATCTGGACAGGTTCAGCCGTAAGAGTAGCATGCCTGCTGTGTCAAGTTGGACTGGCTGGAAATACCATGTGGAGGTGGATATTGGTGGTGTTGGATGTATTGCACAATGGCAATGGGCTCAATGGTCCTGTCAGGTTGTAAGCCTGTGGTGTAAGAGAAGCACTGTCTTGAGCACTGCATAAACATCCTGACCTTTGAGACTTGGACAGACTCTAAGAACATTCTCTCTTTCTCCCTGAACAGGGCTCAGGTGTCGTTGCATGTGCTTCAGTGTCCATGTTTAGGTGCTTTGAGGAATTTGTGTCAAAAATTCAGATGCAACTTGAATGCAGGTATCAGTGAAGATTAGACTTCAAAATTACTGTCTTGAACTTTTCACATTTTTCTCACCCACTCTGGCATGTCTGATGCATCATGGCCACTGCCAGTTGCTTTCTGATTATGTTTGATGTACATTTGCAGCTGGTGGAATCAAGCAGTTATTTGTAGAAACATGCTGAACTCCCTTACAGAACACCTGGAATGACAGTTCGATGAAACCAGAATAGAAATGGGATCTGCATTTATGCTGGAGTAGGAATACTCAAGATGGAAAAATTCCTCATGTGCAGTCTAGGTGAGATAGTACCAGTGTAGGTTTGTTTTCTGTGGGCTAGTGGAGAGAAAGTATTGGGTGAGAAGAAAGAGCAGGATTCAGTTCTTGCTGTTACTCTGCAATTTTAAATAAAATATCCAAGACCCACAGGCTTCATTTCTTCATGCTGTTAAAATGCAGGTAGTAAACCTTGACCATACTTGAAAATGATTTTGTATTTAAAGTTGATAATACACTTTGGAAATTATTTTAACAAAGAAATTAATATGAGGGGAATAAATATTTCCTCAAAACATTTGAGAATGGTAAAATAGAAACTTATCTTCTTGGTGACTTATCCTTGCAAGTTTGCTTTGGGCTTCAGAAATGAGGCTGTTTTTTGGTTTGTACGGCCACAGAAATGCTGGCCCACTGAAGTGAGTCTGATATAAGTAAGGTATAAACAATAACTCCTCTCCTGTCGAGGAACAAAATACTGGAAAATAATTGTCAATTTTTGTAACAATATTCAGACTATAATATTTTAAAAACGTGCTCTTTCCCTTAGCACTACAGTTTCTGCTGTCAGAATTAAGATTTTTCAAGTTTCAAGCAAAGCGGATAGAATTTTCTTCTAAAGTACCCATCCAAAATGAATGCACTAAACAATGCATTTATTCTTTGTGTTTAGTTGTGAAACTTCAACAATTTAATGTAAACATGGCATCTAGTGCTGCTTACATGCAATAATATCGGTGATAATTAATAACTGGAGGAAGGATGGGGAGAGCAGGAATATTTCTTTTCATTTTCTAAGATTAAAACAGTGGAGCTATGGTGCAAAATATTTATGTTAATACTAATTACGTTTTCCCATACTTTTTCATGTATGGGACGCATTTTAACATGCATTATCCTCTATTAATTGCATGACATTTCTATAGGGTAGTAGAGCAATAATGGTGTTGGGGAATGTGACACAGAATGGTGCTTTTTTTTTACCTACCAGCACTCTCTGACAAGGTCACTGTCTGAATGGATTTTCTGCTTAGAGCCTTTTGTGTTGTACAAGTAAGAGATTTTATGATGCAGTTGTCAGATATTATTAAAAAGTTCAATTAGATTTTCTAAATTTGAGCACAGGTTTTCTGGCTTTCCTTCTGCATCTGAATTTTTGATAGTCTTCAGATTTGTTTCTTGATTTGAAAACGTGCTTTCTGATATATCCCCTGTCTGGTCACATGTGGTACTGTTATGTTTTCCTGAAGCTGTTGTTGTTTGTGATGAATAAGAACTGTTGGAATAATCTAGTCATGCTAATTCAAATTCACTTGTAGTGCTGCTGCCTGGATACATAGTAATTGTTACAGGAGCCTCCATTCTGATAAGGACAAATATTCATGATGAAGACATTGCTGATTTTTAACTCATTTCCTCTTTAAGCTCAGTACTACAGTGTTTTTTCCTAATGAAGAGAAGCAAAAGGGCAAGTATACAGATATAGGTTTTGAGGACGTATATGTATGACTTTAATAACCCTAAAATACTGTGACTGATTACTTGAACAAGTGATGTATATTGTTTGAATCTTGTGTGCCACAATGTATTTAAAGTATGAACGTCTTGGATACCACAATGACAGCATATCACCCATTGCAACTCCCCCGTCCATCCCCACTATTAAGGCTCTGTTGTACAAGAGGGATTTTCCCATAAGATAAAATCAGGGCTGTTCCTCAATCAACTGTTGGTTTCAGGTGGTATTGTGCCCTGTTAGGATGCACAGAACTGGACTAAGCTGGAGACCTGTGGATTGTCATTAAGTTTGAAATTATTTTGTTTCTGTGTTTGCAGCCTTTAATAAACTGAAGATAATTTATTTATTTCAGAGTGGTTTGCCTTTTTTTAAACATAGTAAAATAAAACAATCACTTGGGGATTTTTGTTGGCATGTATGGGTGTGTATAACTATGCAGTTGTCAATTGCAAATGGAGGTGTTTGTGGACAAGGGTTTTTGCAATAGTTTTTAAGATCAGATTAAAAAACATATTTCTAGAGTGTCCATTTGGAGTTTGGATATCAGATGGGAGAGAGTGGTAGAAAGAGAGTTTGTAGAAAAAACCACTGAATTATTGGGAGTAACTGTGAAGTGACCATTTTTAACAGCAAAGGTTAGGTGGTGTAATCTATATTTTCTGGCATTTTAAAATTGAAATAGGTTATCTTTCTAAAAGTCTTGGAGTGCATAAATAATTGACTCTGTGTCATATGTTGTGTTGGGCTCTGAGATAATAAGAGTTTTCTTTAGCTACAGAGCTATAGGCTTTACTTTCAGAGTACTCCTCTGAGTTTTATCTCTGGTGCTGCTGCTAAGCCCTGAGTGGTCAGGGTGCTCATGAGACAGACAACAGGCAAGTCCTAGAAAGTCAGAGGAATGTTTTGTTGTATTAATAACACCATGTTTATTTAACTGTATTGGAATATGATAAACAGGTTTTTGATTGGCTTTTGCATTTCAAGAGCATTGAAGAGTTTTATTTTGTTTAACTCCTCAGCTTCAGTCTTCTTGCTTTAGTTGTCAACTGTTAATTTGAACCAAACTGAGAAAATGCTGGAGACCTTCTTTTGTAATGGCAGTTTGCTAATCTGACTTCTTTGTCCACAGAGAAGTCAGGGAATTGGCTCTCAGAATAGCAGCTCTTTGTTCTATCTATAGTATTCTTAAAGGCCTTTTAAAAAATGGTGATTGCTAATTACCATATATCAAGTACAGAGAATCTATACGAGAGAAAAGGAATGTAAGAGAAAATAAAACCGCATTCCAGAAAAAATGTACCATAGAGAAGAATGAGAGCCCAGGAAAAACTGGTTTTCTTTTCATCTTCTAAGAGAGAATTTTATAATCTTTTACATGTTTTTGTTCCTAGTTCTTATCCAGGAAATGGATAATTAAAGTTTGGATGAAGAGCAATTAAATTCAAACTAAATGTATATTTATTTAGAGACTATATAGATTTTAGAGGTTTTAGAGGTACAATTTGATATAACACTCACTTATGGAATACTGGAGTATGCCTCAGGTTTACTGGCCACCACTTCTCCATATTAGTATTTAAATAATTTATTAACAGTGGAACTTAGTGAGCAATAAGGCCTGTTCTTACATCAGCAATTGTGGACTGACTGCTTGTTTTTCTTGTTTTGACTGTATATGGCATTCTGCTTTTAGAAATTAATTAAAAAAAAATAATACTCTCCCTAAACAGTACTATCTCTTGGCAAAAAAACCCCTCTATGAGTTGTATATCTAAAGAATCAAACATATGTTTTTCAATTTAAAATCTAGGCATTTATTTCCGACTTACCCATATCGACTCCACTGTTGTCAGTAACTACCATTGGTAAGTTATGCCTTTTAAAGTGCTGACGGTTCATTGCAATAGCCTTCATTACATCATATCAAGAAAATGTTGAGAAGCTATTGCTTTTGGTTTTGCAAAAACTCCAGAACCGGTGACTACACAGACATAAATTTATTTTGGTAGGATAGTTGGTGGAGGAATTGACTTGCAAAAGACTGTAGATGGAGTAACTGCAGAATCTTTTTCAAATGGATACAATGATAAGACCTTTCTTCCCACCTATTTCTTCCCTTCCTCTTGCCTCATATAGATGCTCTGTTACAAAGTCCCTTTCTGTCTTCCAGTTCTACCCACGATCCCCTCCATCTGGTTTTAGGATCTACAATTCGCTGATATTTCTTTCTGTCACTACAGCTCCTCTTTTGATAAATTTAGTGAGCAAGTATTCCATCTTTATAGTTTTCCATCTTTATCCCTTGGAATAAAGGGATAAAGCCCAACTCTCAGCCTCTGATTTGCTCAGTTCCTGTCCTTTTCTGACTGTTTCCTACCTCTGAATGCTCTGGGAAGTATTCCCTTAAAAAGTTGTCCTATTCAGCATTCTTACAATTTTTATAGTGGTTCTGCGTGGACTATGTCTGTTCTCCTAACTGTATCTCTACATATCTGCCTGTGAAAATATGAATTTAACAGCCTTTTAGGAAAGGCCTCACAAGCCTGTCTCTCTGTTCCAGTCTTGACTTACTTTGTCCAAATTGCAATCTTAGGCCAACTTTCTTGTATCGCCTCCAAGAGACCTGTGAACTCATGTTCAGTTCAGAGATAGCTACTAACCTTTGATTCTAATCCCAGCCTACATTTTCTGAGTATGAACGCTGCTAGACTCGTCAGTGAGGCACATAGCATGGGTTTGCTATGTGGGTTATTTTTCCCGTTCAGGCTGTCTTGATGATTCTTGCTGCAATATTTCAAATCTTTCTTGCATTTCCATGTTGCAGAAATTGGCATTATTTTGTGACTCCATTATGATGGCATACTTTTTGTCTTTTGTTGTAATTTTGTTCCTCTGACAATTCTTCATATTGCTGCAAAGATCTTCCTTCCTATGTTTTTATTACCTTTAATTCCCTTGCTTTGCAAAATCCATCCCCCCTTGCTTCACTGAACTTAAGCTGTTGATTAATTCTCGAGGCTTTTCACAACTGTTTGCAGCATACTTAGGACCTTATCTTCAAGGCTGAGGGTGAACACCAACCTCCAGTTGGCTCTGGAACAATTACAATGTATCTAGGCAGCAGCACTACAAGTGAATTTGAATTAGCATCACCACAGATTATTCCAGTATTTCCTATTTATCACAAACAACAGCTTCAGGAAAGCATAGCACTACTACATGCAACCAGATAGAAAATATATCAGAAAGCACGTTTTCAAATCAAGAAACAAATCTGAAGACTATCAAAAATTCAGATGCAGAAGGAAAGCCAGAAAATCTGTGATCAGATTTAGAAAACCTAATTGAAGCCCAGCCTTCTCCATCCACTTGTTGGAGTTCCAGGCAGACACATTTGGTTTTTTCCCTGTAGTATTCCTATACCTACCCTTAAGCTGGGAAACAGGAATATCCCTATAAGCAGACCCAATCTACTCCATTATCCTCCAAATCCCTGCTTAATGTTCTTATTAACTAAGACTAATACATGACAGCATGAGCACAGTCTCCTGAGATCAAGCTGAGCAATGCTGGTTGCTTTATCTCCACCACTGATGTGTGCATTAATTTCCTCTGTACTTTGCAAAATAAGTCATCTGAGGCAGGGGCAAGTAGCATAAACAAAATGTTACTGCAAAGCTGTTGGTAAGTAATGACTTTGGAAGGCTGGCACTTCTAGGAGATTTTGGAGTGCTGGCCTACGCTATATGAATGCTACAGAACATGTGCCTCTGGCTGAACAGTAAGGTGTTATGGGATTTACTTTTCATTTCCTTACTTCTATGAAAGGTTTATTTTATTTTATAGAAACCTCTATTGTTTCTCAATTAAGTTATTTGTATAATAATGGCATGTGTGGGTAGCACAGGATGATAAATATTGAATATGTGGAAGTGATTCATATTTCATGAACTCTGATCCTGACCTTCTTACAATTACCCGAACAAATTACATTAATTACACCAAATTACATGATGGGGGGAGGAAGTTGTCATTAGTATCCATTACATACAGCAATATAGAAAGAAACTCCCTGGTTTTCTGTGGTAATTGACTGTAAGCATGACCACTCTTACATAACAGCAGTACACACTCAGGAGGTGATGTTTTGTTTGTGCAGTTTTCATGTAAAAAGAGCTTACTTATTTCAGAATAAAAAGGTTCTTCCTGAGTGGTAAAATCAGTGGAGCCTGGGTTCCTATGGATTAGGATCTACTGTGTCCACTACTGCAGCCCCTTTTCCACCTCCCTTTAAGTCCTCTCTAGTGTCCTAAACCAAGCAGTGATGTGGGTGCCATGCATGGACCTCCTGTCAGTGTTTGTGCCAGCTGCACTGGCAGCTGCAGAGGCTATCTATGCTCCTCTGGGGCAGACATACATTCCTGTCTTTTAGACTTTATTGGTAACTGCTGATCTTCAGGAAACCTGTAGGAGTGCAATCATTTATAAGTTTCAAATTTGGATTAATTGTTTGTGTGTGAAATTAGATGAGAGGGAGATACTGTGGTAAGAGAAACCACATTTCCCTAGGCAAAGAAAAAGTGAAAAATATTTTGTGCAGAAGTCAGCATCCAAAAACGTGCACCTGAGAACCATCTAGAAGGGTCATACAGTACGACCCATGTGACAGACTGCTGCAGTATGGCTTTATGCTCCACTGGGAGCCCCACCAGGACCTCCCACAGTGTAGACATTCCACTGGCTTTTCCTTTTTAGTCAAAGTGCAGTTTTTCTGAGGTGAAAGACCATGATAAGAAAGGGCCATATTTTGATATTGTTGCATTTTAACCCCAGCGAGCAACTAAATACCCTGCAGCTGCTAACTCACTCCATGCCCTTCCTTGGTGGGATGGATAGGAGAATCGTAAGAAGGTAAAACCTGTGGGGTGAGATAAGAGCAGTTTAGTAACTGAAACAAAGTAAAATATAATAATAATAATAATAATAATAATAATAATAATAATAATAAGGAAGAGGAAAAGGGACATAAAAAAAGAGACAGGGCAATAAACCCCAAGAACAACAAGTGATATACAATAGAATAGCTCACCATCCACTGACAGATGTACAGCCTGCCCTCGAGCAGTGCTCAGCCTCCCCTGGCCAACTCCCCTCAGTTTATACTTTGGGAATGACATTCCGTGTTTTCAAACGTCCCTTTGGTCAGTTTGGTCAGCTGTCCTGGCCAGGCTCCCTCCCAGCTTTTTGTGTACCTCGTCACTTTTTGTGTACCTCGTCACTTTTTGTGTACCTCGGCAGAGCACGAGACACTGAAAGTCCTTGATTCAGGGCAAGCACCACTTAGCAACATCTAAAGTACCAGTGTGTTATCAACAGTATTCTCATACAAAACCCAAAACACAGCAGTGTACCAGCTACTAGAAAGAAAATTAACTCTATTCCAGTCAAATCAAGGACAGATATGTACAAATTTTCTTCGTGCCTGACATAGTTGAATTGTTTACTATGCACAATGGAAATTCACATTTTACTAAAAATGGTTTTTTCTTCAGTTTTTTCAATGGGACAAAGAACTGAAGGGTACAGATCTTGTTCTTCCTTTATTTTATGAAGCCTTTTACTGTGTTCTTCCCTGTAGAGCTTGTAATGTGTGCTTTTTCTTTCCTTTGCTCTTCTATCTTGTTCCATTTTTCATCCTTGAACAAAGTTTTATCTCTGTTGTTAGTTCTGTTAAGAAAAAGAGTTTTAATTTAAATCTTTCAAGGTAATATAATGAAAAAAAAAGAGAAAAAAATGTATGAAAATAACTGAACAACTTCCTCCTAATTTTTAAAAATCTCTGCTTCTCTGTGAAGAGTTTAGGGAATGTGACTCTAAAAATGTATGGTAGAGACTGGTTTATTCCACTATCCATTATCCATATTATTTAATTCCCTTTGTAAGCAGTTTTTAGCCAATTGAAAGGCTCAAGTAGTTTAACATAAATGGAGACACATTCTTTTTCTGGATGTCTGAGCAGAGCAGACTTTGACATTGCATGTAATTTATGGGCACTATATCCCTAAATACCTCTTAGGATTGGGGCCTGAGACCCTCTTAATGTAACTGACTCTTTTTAGGCTCTTGGAGCAGCTTCATGAAGGACCATGTGCAAAGGTATTTTCTTGTACATACATATTTTTTTTTTATGCAGTAGGCACGATAAAAGTAAATCAAACTGCTTCCATGAACTCGAGTTTGTTTCCCAGGTAGGTGAATTTACAATTTGGTATATGTAAAAAAACCAGTAATGAACAACAAATGGGTCTTGCTTTAACAAAAAATGCAGTGAACCCCTCATGTGAGTGATGAAGCAGTCATTATTTTCACGTAAGCTCTTTGGTTTCAAAAATGTAGTAAAATCTCATAAGTGAAGTTAGGAATGCAATCAAGAAATTAACATGTATCAAATCTTTGAAAAAAAGACAACAGGATCTGTTGGAGGAGACAGTGGAAAGGAAAGGTTTGAATGAAGACTAAAAAAAAGAAAAAACCCTTAAATAATCTTTAAAAAGTGGATGAAAGTAGTATATGCACAGTGGTATCCAGTGCAGTATCACTGGAGGAAGTGGTATGGTTAGTGTGGCTTTCTGTGACCTTCCACCCCACCTGGGGTGTCTTTGGCTGGACCACCCTCAAACTGGGAATGTCAACTCCTCTGCTGCAATTACCTAGAAAGTATCTTTAAACAGTTCAAGGCTTGTGTATGATTAAAAACCTTCCATCTTGTTGATCTACCAAAAACTTTAGAATGATGGCCCAGCACTCTAGTTTGTGGAATAAACAATGTATTTCTGCTATAGGTGCACTTTGTCACTAAGATGAAGGATGCTCAGAGAGCCCTGGGGATGGGGACAGTTGTATTTTGTATAATGAGATTTCTGCAAGAGAAGACCTAAATGTTGTAGAGAACACAGGAATGGAAAACCTGAAGAAAAGAGTAAGGTTTGTGCTTTGCTTTGCACTGACTGAAGCATGTATTTGCTGAATTTGTGCACAGGAAGCTTCTCTTTTTGAGGCTGCCTAACACAATAGGAGAACCTATCTTACAGTTGGAATTGTAATTTCTAAAGGTTTTTATATTATAACAAACCCCTTTTAAGCTATGGTCTTGAAATCTAGGCCTTCAACAGCATAGTCTGAAATGTCATATGCACACTTTGGCCCATGATGCAGACAGAGTAGAGTACATGGGGCACAGGATTTAGCCATTCCACAGTAAATGAAATAGGACTTCTGAAACCTCTTCAAATGGTATTTTTTAAATTTTATGACTTTTAACTTGTTTTATAAAAGTTAAGCCTTGCTGCCCTTTTCTTGGAAAACTATGACACTAACACAAGATTTACTTGTTTAATATGTTATTACAATTTTTCTTCAAGCCAGCATTGAGCTTTAGTATTTAGCACCATCTAACACTGTATAATAATTTAAATCCATTTTAATGACTTTTGTAATATAAATGTTTTAAGTATAACAACAATTATTTTAGCGAGTGTTTCCTGATTCCAGGCATGTGTAAAGAAGATAGGGTATGTAATATAGCTGACCAGATAACTGCTTTTACAAATTATATTCATTCTTCTTTATTTCACTGCAAAATGAAGAGAGTTCAGTGTAGTTCAAGGAAAGCATTGTGATAAACAGACAGCTTAAATGTGAGCAGTGTAAAGAGCAGCAGCTTGCAGAAATATTGCTATAGATACTAAGACCGTATCCTGCCTTGCTACGGACCACACATAATTGAATCATGTTCAATAGAAGGCCATTACAAAACAGTGCTGATTTGCAATGCTAATATGGTGAAGACAGCTGTCACTGGGAATTAAATATGATCATTCAAAGCCTGAATAAATGAGGTGCCCATTATCTTCTGGCTCTGCTACAGCCTGCTTAAAGAACACAAATAAATGATACTGTCTCAATAACCAGCTCAGTTTTGTCTTCTAGCCATAGAAATATGAAGAAGACAGAGGGAAGAGGGAGGGCACACAACAACATCAACAACAAAAAGCAGAGTCAATTTACAAAGACACACAGAAAACCAATGCCCTACGACTTCATTTGCAACAGAACAGTATTTGTGGAAAAATGGAGAAAAAGCTCTTTAACCAAGCTAACGTGCTGTAGTGTAGAGCATGTATACTTATTTACAAAAAAAAAACAGTGAAAAAAACAGGTGTCTAAAAAACTCACTCAATGATTTGCCAAAAGAAATCAGTTAGAGACACCAAAGTGTCAGATGAATTGGAAAAGAGTCTGCCAAGAGTGATAAAGGACGGGTCAAGGTAAATTTCTTTTCCTTTTGCCATCCAGTACTTTTAATGTCATAAAATATTTCAGTTCAATTTTAATGTGAACCATAATCTATACACAAGGAAAATGCTGATCAAGTGGAAGAAATCTGCATTTGTTCAAAGAAAAAATCTGTGGGAAGTTTGTGTCATTTCACAGAGAGCAAAAACCCCAGCAGAGATAAGAAGGAGGAAAAAGAAAAGTTAATATAAAAATGAAGAGTATTTCTACTTCAGGTGAGACTGTCACACCAACTTACTAGTCCCCCGTGTAGCTAGCTCAGTGCTGGGTGGAATCTGCCTGTTTGAAGCTGCAGCTGGGCAGTGCACAGAGGCAGCGGAGCCCAAGTGAGAGCTGTGCAGGGATGGGAATCCACATCATGCTGGGTAGGGATACTCTGGCTGGCCTGCTCCGTGTCCTGGCCGAGCAGCTGCCTGGGCTGTGGTGCTGGGTTGCTGGCAGAGGGGATCCCTGACAGCTGCTGTGGTAAGCAATGCCTTAGTTGGTATTTAATGACCAACTCATGCCTATAGAAAATACTGTGTAAAATTTGCACCTTAAAGGAGAAGGAAGAGAGAACACAGAGGAGTAACTTACAGAAGTCCTACTAACAGCAGGTGTGAAAGTACTTCTTAGACCTGTGATATCATCAAAGGAGAGCAACAGATGAAGGAGTACAGATTTGTTTTTCTTCCATTGAAGTATTTACCCACCCACTGCATCTTCACAGTGTTTTAAATTTTCCAGTAAGAAAAGCAGCTGTTAGAGCCTGGAAATGTCAAAATGAGCTGGACAAAGTGGAAGGAAAGGAGCTGAGCATAATGATGACCTAGATCACTGTTTTGTGTAATGGCAGGTCTCAGAGCAAGTGACTGTTCTGGGACCTTTGACAAACTTGTGTAAGTGCACAGCAGGCAACAGCTTTCACAGTGGAGCTGGCTGCACATGTGAGGACATATGCTGGTCTAGAACAGTGAGATAATTGCAAAGAAAATAAAGGTATGGGCAAGGATTAGAACGTTCATTGTACAAAACCAGCAAAAAAAAAAAGGCTTAGAAGGTGTATGACTGAAAAATTGCACCTGACATAACATTAAATGCCAGTAAGTGTAAGGTCATATATATGGCACAGGAAAGAAAATCAATAGGGTGGGTAAAAACTGGGAATTAGTTCTTTAGAAGTCAATTTTAGAAATGGGTGGAGTTTTAAAGACAAGAAAAATAAATGTAAATCTTCAAATTGATTGAAGGTGTTGATGAAACATTGTAAGTGCACAAATGAAAAGCAACAGTGTTTGCCAGACACATGGCATTAATGTATCTGCACTTGAAATGCTGTTTGCTTATATCCTCACGTGTACTGAAATGCTTATGAAGTCAACAAGAAGGACATTTAATAGTGGAGAAAGACATAATACAGAGTACACGTGTAATGACCACTAGCACCATATCTGTCTTCTTTAGAAATCAGAGGATTCAGGGACATGAATAAGTTAAGCTGTACCTGAAGAGGTGGAAATGTCTATATTTTTGAAAGAGATCATAGATGTATGAGATACCCATGTAAAGCAGGTGTGAAAGGAGTTTCAAGGCCAGAATCCTTTGGTATCTAAACATTTTTTAGATAAACTTCTCTTGTGGAAAAAAAATAGAGCAAGGCTGAAGAAATACAGATTTGAAATTACTATTTCAAGTTCCTTCATCTGTCATTTACTTGATAACTATGTGCTTTGCAAACCCATTATCTGTGCGCCACTAAATAGAAGGCCTGTTGTGCCCTACTGTGAGAATATCTTTAATGGATTCTCTATTTTCACAATTTCACTTGGGGTTCAGTATTTTTCCTGTTTTAAAGCCCAAGGAGTGAAAACCTTGTATTAACTGTTTTGAAACTCTGTGGGTGCAATACAGCACCTGTACATTTAATATCAAAGCCTTTGATTATGTTTAACTGAGGGGGTTCTTCTTCCCTGCCCTATTCCTTCCAGTGTCTCAGGCATTCCCTACAGATTTATGCATTTTACCACTTCAAGGTTTTCAAAATACATTTTAATTGCTAGGTAACTTCTTCTGTAAGACTCTTGTTGATGCAGGTTTGTAATTTTTTAAAAATGTGACTGGCAATGCCACAGGTGAAATGCAGCCAGGGAATGAACCAGGGCATGGGCAGATTGTCACACACTGCACAGTCCCACTGTGCTGTGTCTGTGCACATCCCTCAAATAAGTGGAATGTGCATAGCAAGGCCTTTCAACTTCTCTTCTGTAACTCTGGTCCTTTTGTGGTGAGACTTGGGGCAGGATTCTTCCCATATGCCTTCATTCCTTGCATCTCACAACTCCCTCAGACACAGCATTATCTTGTCCTTCTTCTCCTTTTTATTAGGTGCTTTTATTACCAGACAGATTATTATGTCCATGTAATTAGCAATTTTACTGCCAGTATTATTGCATTTTTTATGCAAGGGCTACAGTGTTTATTTCACAGCAGTAAATAGACTTATTCGGTATTTTCTCCTCAGGAAGGCCTTCAAATGCCACTAGATGAACGAACAATCTGGATACTTTACAATGAAAAGCTAAGATAATTCAGAATTCTTCATTTTCAATAAGGCACTCAGTGTTTTCATGTGTTGTCACTGTAGCGTTTAAAACTGTAGACATGGTATATATATTGCCAAATGGAAGTATGGCTCACCCATAAAGTTTCCTGCTAGCAGTGTGAAACCAAACCTTAGTGTTGTTAAATAAATGACTGTTCTGTTAATAAATAAATGTTCTGTGTCAAAGTGACCAGTGTTGTAGGTGAGGGAAAGATGTTTTTTACCTGGACTGCAGCAAAGGATTTGACCCTGTTACCCACAGCATTCTCCTGGAGAAACTCTCTGCTCATGGCTTGGACAGGTGCATTGTTTGCTGGGTATGGAACTGTCAGAATGGGTGATGCCAAAGAGTGGTATAAAATACAGTTAAATTTGCTTGGCTCACAATTACTGCCGGTGTAAACCCAGGACTCAGTCTTGTGTTCAATCCCTTTTAGTATCTTTATCTGGATGAGGGGTTGAGTGCACCCTTAGTCAGTTTGCAGATGACACCAAGTTGGGTGGAAGTGTTGACCTGCTAGAGGGTAGGAAAGCTCTGCAGAGAGATCTGGACAGGCTGGATCCATGGGCTGAGGCCAATTGTATGAGGTTCAATAAGGCAAAGTGTTGTGTCCTGCCCTTGGGTCGCAACCACCCCAGCCAGTGCTACAGACTGGGGGCAGAGTGGCTGGAAAGTGGAAAAGGACCTTGGGGTGCTGATTGACAGCAGCTGAACGTGAGCCAGCGTGTGCCCAGGTGGCCAAGAAGGTTCTGTCCCCATTTATCTGCCTCCCTCTTGATCTTAATAACAGAGCTAGTGAAGCTTGATTTAAAAAATTTTGGCCTTATGCTTGACTGCATTACCCCCAGTACCTTCTGTTCCACTTATATCTCCCTACACTGCTGAAAGAAAAGGAACAAAGCATATACAAACACAGCATTTATCTTTTGACTTAAAATCAAAGCACTTGTAACTAAAAACCAGGGAAAGGGGGAGAGGAATGGAGCAACGGGCAGGTCTTGCTATCACAAACTGGAGCACTTTCTGCATATTTCAATTCCAAGCTGAGCTGAATGCTCTCACGTTCTTGCTATTAGCCCCATTTATTTCAAATTTCTCTTGAATGCTGCTGAAATCCATGGGAGAATTCCTGTTCTTTTCCAGGCTTTAACTGTATTTATTTTCCTTTCGGTGGCATTAAAGCACTAGCATGTAAATTTTCTAAAATATGCTCTTCGTGATGCCTAGATCTTGTTTCATTTCCTATTTTATCTCGGCATCTAGAACAATTAAGAAAGAAGAGCACAGATAATGATGGTATTGCTTTCAGATAGGAATGGAATAAAATCCCCTTTGGATTATCTTCTTGATACAGTTAAGGAATGTTTGACTATGATGGGAACATGATGGATTTTGGTGTTTGGTTTTTTTCAGACTTGCACAACTCACAGACTAAATCAATGTGTACCATAGTAAATGGTACTTAACTGATAGAAATTAATTGCAGTGTCTCATAAACAATGATTGCTGTTAAATTTTGATCTTTATTTCTTAATTTTTGCCTATCACTGCAGGACTCTCTGAGATTTTACTTTTCATGGTAAGACAAGCTTCACTGTTTCCTAAATTCCCAACTGCATACTGCCTGATAACTTTGCATCAGGGCTTCAGGTATTGCCCAGCTCTTATTATCTTATTATTATCGTGGTGTAAAAGAGATGCACTGCAAAGTGAGCGGAACTTTATAAAATGTCTGAAACCTTTAAATTAGAGACCCATGTGCTTAGATCCCTACATAATCCAGCAATCACTACTCTTTTCCTGCTATATGTGGCAGGTAGATGGAGGCAATTGGGCTCATTAAAACCCAACATCAAAACACTGAGTTTGTTAATGTATTTTTTTGTACTTCTGCTGTTAATCCTGTGTATAAACTGTAATTTATTTCCTTTTCTCATTATGTGTTGAACTGAATAGGATAAGAGTTGTGCTAAAGTGTTTGTGTCGTGTTGACAAGATTGGATTCATAGCTATGAAGCTGTTTCACAGCAACGAGTTGTTTTATCTTTATGTTGTGACACTACAGTAATTTTTGTATGTTATACTCAAAACACTAAAAGACATGGTAGAGGAAGGAGTAGAGCTTTGTTTTCAGTTTGCGTTTTTTCAGTAATTTTGTGTCTTTTCCAATGGTCTAAATTGTATTATACTTCCTGTCAAATTTAATTAAAAATAACGCCCAAAACATCATACTAATTAGCTGATGGGGAGTATAAAATGTCTTTCTGTCCATCTCTATTTTTATTCTTGTTTACTTTTGAAGTGTGAATGGGGTGGAAAATTCTTCCACTAAAAGGCCGATGGAGATAATTGAACTCTTTTTATGCAGTCTCAGGTAGAAATCAGATCCAAGACCCAGAGGTGAAAGGTGAGCTCTGTAACTACTATACCAAACTATTCTTGGTAATTATCAGCGTGAGCATAATTATTAACATTTCAATTATACTCACAGTATTACATTTCTCCAAGGGGTTTAACTCCACTGATTTTCAACTTGTCTTATTTTTTTGGTAGACATCCAGTTGGAACAAAGTTGCTGGATAGTATTTTTGACACAAAAGGGTAACATACTTTTCAAAATACAGGATCTATATGTTTTGTCCTCAATGACACTTGTATGCTTCCAGATTTTGATTGCTTAGTAACACTGCTTGGCATAGTGAGTAGATTTAAATAGATTTAAATAACACAGGAAATAAAAAACGACACAGGAAATAAAAAACTGTATCCAAACTCTTCTCTTGTAAAATATATAGTTTGAAATCGAGACCTAGACTAATAATAATTCATCCTTTAATTTTAAAATGTTATTCACTCTTTGTCTGTTGTTTAATAATTTTTACATATGTTTATTAAAATGTACTTAGACAATGTATGAAGCCAAATAATGTATCTTACTTTAAAATATTTTGTTGTTAGGTATCTAAACTTCTTCTGAGCATTCAGTCTTAAAATGCTTAATAAAATAAGGATTTATGATCAGTGGGGATCACATGAGATATTTCTGTGCCTTTATTAATTCTATATGATCATCTTTAGTGCTTGTACATTATGGTTGAATTTGAGTTACTGGGTGTGTGAGCATCTCTGAGTAAAGGTGCTGTATTATTCTGTATTTATAGAAGTGTTACTTTCAGGAAAGGTTTATGGGAGAGACCAGCCTATCTGGAAGAGGAATGGAGACTTCAGCTTAAAGACTGAGTATAACAGCAAAAGTGACTCACATCCTAGAGACACGAATCAGCACAAAACAAATTAAACAAAACAACATTTAACAGCAGCAAAAGTAGCATCCTATATTCCTGCTTCTCATCACATGGGTGTGAAAGAAGCCCTGTTTAGCAACTGTAAAATCCTTAAATCTTCATAAGAAAATGGCAAACGTCCAACAGGGCTGTAAGAGAGGAGACTACAGTAAGTCTGGACTGATATTGTACAGCTATTTTAATATTTTTCTGTAAGAACCAACCTTTTTAAGGTTGTAAGCTGATAAAAGTTACTGATGCATGGAAAAATATGCTATAGCTTTGGAGGACCTTCCCTGCCTCCCCCAACCAAAACCAGAATGTCTTTAGATACCATTAAAAAATGTACTTTTATGAAAAGATAAACCTTTGTCAGTCAAGTCAAGGGGTAAAAAAAAAGCACTATAATGCGGAATGCAGTAGGGGCTTAAGCTATTTTGCATATATTAGTGCCATGCAAAATTTCAAAAACAACCATATTGTTCAGCTCAGAACAAGAAAAGGAAGACCAGCAGAGAAGGTGGACATCTATAAACATGTAAGGCCACAATGATATCATCAGCGCTCTGGAAGAAAGATAATCAAAACTTAATGCAGTCCTACAGCAGAGCAGTAAAAGATCACTATGAGCAATGTAAATTTAATTTACAATGACAGGTAAAATTTTCATTATGGAATGATCAGATAAGTATCAGAAAATATCAAAATACTTTAAGATTTTATGATTTTAACTGAATAACTTTGTCAAAAAATGAAACACTGCCCAAAATCATATACAAAAGTGATTAGGTATCATTACTGTCCTTCAACAATTAATATAAAATTGCCAAGATGAAGTTAAGGACCAAAATGTCTTCTGGGCACATTATACCCAGAAAAACACTTCACATTTCTGGAAAGTAAAACTATCTTCTAGTTTTGCTAGCACTGCCTGCAGGTACAGGGTGCCATAAAACAGAGGATGCTGCAAGCAATAACGAAAAGGAGAGATGAAGGTCAGAGAGATGAATGTCTACAGTAATATCAGGGACAGATGCTGTGGGCATGGTAGTACAGAAAAGAAATCTGATATTTTTAAATGGGGGTGGAAACTGATAATTTTAGTGTTCATGGGTGTTGCGGAGTAGGGACTAAGTCAGAAAACATTCCCTTATTTTATGTTACAGATACAGATGCTGAAGAAAAACCCTGTGAATGAGATGCAGTTATTTTTGTGTCTCAGCAGTACACAGGTGATTCAACATCAAACACTTTAAAAAGTGATAAATTCATTTCCAAAACCCAGTAATCATTACTAAAAGCACATCTCCAAAGAACTGAGATATTTTTGACTCAGCTATGAACACATTCACCATCTGAGTAAGCTTTGCAACAACTGAAGGTAGTAAAGACCAGATAAATTTGTTACTATTAGTGTAGTTCAAAAAAACTGGGAGCATCTTTTATCCTTCCCCCAAACCCAACCAACCAATACTGCCTTGTCTATTATAAAACTCACCTGGCAATAGCCAGAAACACTCTTCATGTTTATTAGTACAAAATAGCTGATGTCACAATTTCCTGCCCTCTCTACCATTTTAGCAAACTAGGCAAGCATTTATTGAAAAACATTAAGATGATAACTTGTAATAGTAATTTTAAATATAAGTTTAATGAAAGAAAAATTGTGTAAGCGAGTGTGAAGGATTAACAAATCCGTGAGAATGGGTTTAGAATATTTTATATGGGAAATGAACAGTAACATACACAAAGCTGTTGAGCTGTTGTGTCTGCAAAAAACACAGATCAATTCACAGAAAATTTCTTGATCCTTGCAACAGAAAATTGGAGTTTGGACCAAAGTGATTATACATCTGTTTCTGTAAATTTGAAAAAGACTTCTTTAGCCCTAATTTCCCTGAAATAAATTTATTAGGAAAAATGGTAGCTAGAGCAGTGATTATGTATCTCAAATCTATTGTTCACTGTCATCTACAGGTCTATTGCCTGCCAGCAATTCACACTATTTTGGGCAGGGACTCAAGCGGCTGGCAGAGCTGTGCAGTCTCAGATAGGTATTTGGTGCTCCTGACCATTCTCAGCCTACCTACCCAGGGAAAGTGGCAAATAGAATTGTGTTTTAAATAGTTCACTGACACGGATTGTTTACTGTGTTTATAACCGATTAAATTACAGCACAGTACCACTACATCACCAGTGGAGTCATCTTGAACCTGGTGATATGGAAGACATGATCTGCAGAACCATTTGATGGTGACTTTGTCATGAAATCTGAACATATACACAGTGTATGAGACTGTTTTATGGCTGTAGCCCTCCTTCTCTCTCCTGGCAGTGAATGCCTGCTCACTCCTTGGTCCACCATTTGTGTGTGAGTGTGATGCTGCCTGTCTCCACAGTGCCCATGCTTAGGGGAACGGTGTAGAGTTGCTGTACTCCAGATGGAGAAGCTGCACTGTCCCCAAAACTGATTAATGAGATGAAGGCTAGCAAGGATCTGCGAAAAAAGAAGGCCAGAAGTAAATGATAATGATAGGTGCCTGAAATATAGGAACTGGAGCAAATGGGCTGACCATCTCTTAATACTAATGACATATGATGGGCAGGGTTTGAGTGCACTGGCTGTTCACACAAGGCACCACACAAGGCACTTCAGACTACCCTGAAAGTTGTTAAGAAATTCACTTGATAGTACAGGTAGCTTATGGTTATCTGTATCATATTCCTGTCTCTTTTTCTTAGTGATTTTTTTTATTTTTGCTCAGAAGGGATGTTGTGACACTGGGAACTTCAACATCCAAAATTACTGGGGGTAAATGCTGCTATGGAAACCTGTTTAGTTACAGCTCACTAGAAATGGTTAAAGAATGAATCTACTCTTTTGCAAGAATTGTTTTAAAAAGTCTGACTGGCTAGTGCAGAAATTGGAGTGAAGCTGTTATGTGGCCTTCAATTCAAGAGCAAGGCTTTGGATTTTAACAAAAGGAGGGAGTGAAGAGTACAGGAGAAATGTTGTCTTAGCTGCTTGCAGTTGGATGGCATGTAGAGGAGGGAGCCAAGAGTAAGACACGCTAGAAGGGTAGTTGTTGTATTAGAGGAAAACAAAATAATGAAATGGGGTTATAGTGATAACAGGAACAGTGCTCTCATTTTCTTTATCCAGATGGTGGAAATAGATGAAGAATAAGGTCAGTGTTGAATGTGTTGCCTTTAGTGAGAATCTGATGACAATGAGAGGTCTAATCCCAGGAACAGGCAGTGTAATTGAAGTACAGATGCTTCTACAGTGTGCTGAATAGAGAATCTCTCAATCCTCCATAATCATACTTCTGATCTTATGTCATGCATATGCATAGGTGAGTGCATGTGTACAGATGTGCGTGCGCAGTAGGGATGTGCATTGTCATAACTACTTGTTTCCAAGCAAATATCTCCAAGCAAAGATCATTTTGCACAATAGGAATACCCTGTGTTAACAGCAGCCTCTACAGATTTAATAGAATCAGCAGGTTCTGCCTGCACTGCACCTGAGATGCGGTGATGGCTCCTTGGCAGCAGAGCACCCCAGTGCCAGTGCTTGTTATGCCCTCTCTTGCATCTGATCCTGGAATGTTCAGCTTTGAAAGGACATTCTTTTCTGATGCACTTGAGAAAATAGGATTGTACCACTTATTTACTCCCTCTTTCCTACTATTGCATTATTGCTTTAAGAGTATTTGATTCCTAACTCTTTTTGGTCTCATGGTTAAAAATGTAGTGCTAGTGTATAACTGAGGATGTAGAGCTTCATCTTTCCCCTCCACTGTATCCAGCAAAACCAGGTCCCAAGAGCAACTGAGCATTCAGAAACCTGAAGAAAACAACCTACTTTTCCTGCTATACTCCACATTATTTCCAATGGCCTGTCAAAAAAACCTGAACACCAAAACCAAACCAAACCAAACCCCAAAACCAAACCAACCAATCAACCAAAACCCACTAAAACCCACTCAAATAAAAGAAATAGGGCCATAATACTATCTGACATAGACTGTCTAATCCTATTCCCTTAAGTGTATTTTAAATCATATGATGATCTCGTGCTAGGACTCCTAGTCTGAGCATGTAAGGACACCTGCCTTATTTTGACAAAACTTCACTGTTTTCAGTGGGTTTTGCACTGCTGGTAACTAAAAATCTGCCTGTTGGTAGCAAGTGATGTGAAGAAGTTCAATATTTGCTCTGCTATTTCAGTATCTTAGTTTTACAACCACCAACCAAGTGATCTCCTTTGTTCTGTCAATGTTACAGTGTTACGGTGGATATTTTGTTTACATTATGTCATTTATCTACACAGAACAAAAGAGTGCAAGGAACTTACAGAACATGTGTCCCGATGTTAGCTAGACATGTTGCTGCTCTAGATGGTTTGGCTATATGTCCATGTGGAAGCTGGGTTTGACAGCACTTATTTATGTGTTATTTTTCATCATGAAGCAGCAATATATTCAGAAAGGACAACAAGCGATTTACCTTTTAAATACACGGGTGAAAACAGTATCCCTGTATGAGTAGAGAAACATACGGAGGTACCCAGAGCACTCTGCTCTTCCCATTGCCATTGACAGGAACTGGTGGTGCTCTGGGTATTTGTTCTTAACCACAAAATCACAAAGGCCCTTGTCATGTAATTATACTGAATGAGGACATACAGCAAAATTCAATAGAGAATAGTCATCTTAATTTTTTTCCTAGTTTCAACTAATTCTTCTGAACAAACAGGTATTTAAATAACATAGGCTGTAAAAGCAGCAGCAAGCAGCCAGAGTGTATGTGTACAGAAACTCTCTAATATAAATTAGTGCCTTTTAAAAATCATGGTAAACTCTGTTTTCTGTAATTATAACAAACCCTAGAGTTTTACTCATGTAATAGTAATTTTTAGTGTCTTCACCATTATTTTCCTTTTTATTTATTTAACTACAACTAACTTGAGCAGACAATGTTAAGTGGGGAACCAGACGTGGTTAAATAGCCTGTAATTATGCCTTTAGTCATCTCTTACCATCACAAGGCTCCTCCTGCTACTATGACCAGAAAAAGTGACCTAACTGATTTCACCAGCAGCCTTGCCAGTGTCTGATGCAGAATAGATGGCCTTATTAAGCAATCAGAAAAAAAATAAATAAAAATCAACCATTACAGTGGAATAGTAATCAGCAGTGTTTATACTAGTCCCACAATGCACAATCAGAACCATGAATTCTGCTAATTGGGTACCTTTTGCATCCAGAGGTGCCTGCAATAGGAAACAAAAGGGACTTGAAAATTAATGTTTGTAGCAATTAGTTTCTGCCTAAAGGCTTAGCCCAGTTCATGGAAGCCATGATTCAAACAGAGATTATTATAGTAACTATGGTATTTAAATGTCCTCTGTCATTATTTAGCATCAAATTTAGCACTGCAAGACTAATTTGGATTTACTCTTAAAATATGTTTGTAGGGAATTTTTGAAGTTCCCAACTGCAAACCATTTATTTATGCTTTTTTATGTTGTTAACTTTTCAAGATTAAGAGTCCATTTCAGATTCACTGTAGAGATGATTAAATGTGTTTTCTACTGAATAGATGAGATTTACAAATTAGATATTGAAGAATGTTGGACTACTATTTTTCACAGAATAATCCATGCTTTATGGCATATTGAGGGTTTCTATACTTCATAGAAATGTAAGGACTGGAAGCTTGTTATTTATAAACACAGTTACAAATTCACACCAGTGAGTAGTGGTATACAGATGTTTAAGAAGAGAAATTTAGGTATGCAATTTTTTGAGTAAATTATTAGCGCATTTTCAGATGGACTTCAGTGAAAGCTCAGTGGATTATATTAAGTTGGTTTTACCTTTTACCCTTTCCTTTCCTTTGAATCTTTAGCATTTCTGATGTAATAATCTGATAGACCTCTGTTCTTTAGTCCTTACCATTATGGACTCCCTGCTGTAGGTTCTTAAAGGACAAATTAACAGTAGTACAATTCGAGTAACCTCTTCACCTTTGTATCAAAGAATCAGCTGCATGTTCTTGCTTTGCTAAAGATGTCCATATGGTTACAGAAGGACTGTGACAATAGCATACAAAAATGCCTAGAATTCAGGAAAAGAAACCTCAAGAAGATACACGAAAAGAGAGGCAAGAAGTCTTTAAGTCAACCCTCAGTCTAAGCTCTGCTCTTTAAAGGTTACACTGAGTAACGGAAATGTATCATCTGCAATTTATTAATAAGTTGTCACCCTCATTATTTAGCTACTGTTTAATCAGTATGTGATTAACTGTGTGACCTTAAAAAGATTGTTATTAATACAAAACATTGCATTATGAAACCATTAAGTTATAGGAAAATATTGGTACTTTGAAGACAATCAGAGTGATAAGTGTGATAGTTTTTAGAGATACTATACCAACATTTCCTCTGACTGATTGCATTACATATTGATAGCAAGTATCAGTATGTAGTGCAATCAGTCAGTGGAAAATGAGTGAAATGTGAACTAATGAGAGCTAATTGTCTCATATAATAGCAAGGACACAGAATTCTATCAATTAAATTAGTCTGAGTTGAAACAACTATCAGTGTAATAATGTTGATAATATCAACCAAATTAGATGTAATGAAATAAATGGTATGCTAAAGATCAAGAATACCCATTGGTTTCAACCCCCACCTCCTGCTGACTAGGGAGAGAGCCTCATGACTTCGGGCTCAGTTTGCTTCAAGTTCTGCCTAATACATAGCCTGAAACATGTGGTTCTGTACTCAGGGCACCGGTACTGGGGGCTTTGTTTTAATTACCACAATTTGCATCTGGCAAATGGGGGCAGCCGTCTGGGAGGTAGGTGGAGGCAGTGAACAAAGAGCAGTGATAAGCCATTAAAGACTGTTGCTAACTTCGGCACAGCTGTTGGTGAGAGCAGGTGTGGTGGGTGAGAAGTGTTGGCTTGAGCACACCAGGTGCTGAGCCTTTTGTTTTATCCTTTGGAAAATACTACAACTGAACATCTGTATGGTGTGATCAGTAACAATCTCATAGTGCCCAACACTGCTTTCTCTCTCCTTGCTTAGTCCCGTTCCTTCCACTTGTGCCTAGGCAAGACTTCCAAATGTGTTCCAAAGTTGTTCACAAACAACTAAATCACATGGGGACTGAACAATGAGGATTAGGTTTTCAGAGATATGCTGAGAATACAGTAGCTCGCACTGAGGCTGAGGGAAGCACTGGGATCATCAGTCTTTCAGCCCTGATATTTAGGAGTTCAAATGGAACTTGAAGCCTAATATCACCCCCTTCTGAGCTTCCAGCCTCTGAAATTTCTGCTTTGCTCTGTATCACTGTTTCACCTCCTCACACTCAGTCTTTCTGATTGTGAGATCTAATTCTTGGGACCAAGAAAAGCCCATTAAAAGACAAGTAAATCCATCAGTCACTCCTGTAACAGGACTTGGGATTATTAACAATATGAATTCTCAAAATGAATAGAGAACATTGATCTGGCTTCATGCAATAAGGCAGAAAGGCATTTAATTGATTATAATGGTCCTGATAACCTGATCACTGACAATCCCTCCTCAGTTAACACTCTAGAAGCATAATCTGATAAAGTAAAAAAACCCAACCAGGGCCAGAAATTGAATGTTCAACAGCCAGTGACTTTTTTAAGTCTAAAAAGTGAAAGAACTTGATGCTCAGACTGAGTGTGAGCATTTTGAATGATTCAAAGGCGAAAACTTTGTGATGCAGTGAAATATTGTCTGCAAAGCCCGCTTTCTGCTCTAAGGCCTTTGGGCTGTGCTATCATGCAAGTGTTTGAGCTGGTGAGACATGGTAAAATAAGCTCACACGTAGAGAGCAGATAAAGGATGGGAGCCATAGAAGGAAGCGGGCAGATAAACTCCAAGGCTGGCAAAAAAAGAGAGAGCAAATGCATGCAACTTCAGAAGCAAAGAGAGGAGAAATAATGATAAAAAGGTCTGTGTGGCCAGACTTACCACAGTAATAGTTTGCCCTTATGCAGTGTTCAATTTGCCAACCTGTAGAGCTACTCACAGTCTAATACAACAGAAACACAGAGAAAAGTCAGGGCCACACAGCTCATAGGTACTACCAAGGTACTACTACTACTTGTGAGGTGTGCTTCTCTGAAAACGCAGGTCAGGAAAGCATTATAGAGAGAGAATGCCCCAGCAAAACCGCAAAATTTGGCTGACGGCTTTCATGCTGATCTTGTGAAAATCTGCGACTGTGTATGAATGTTTAAACTGGCCATTTGTGACTGGATGAAGGGAAATTTTTTATCCATGACAAAGAATTGGATGTGAATGTGTTACAGCTGAGCCACCTTACTGATATCCCTTTCAAGAAAAATTCATCTCCTTGTATTATACAATCACAGGAAGCAAATGCTGGGAATATTGCCATGCTACAGAAAGCTTGTGTCAGAGGAGGGGAAGGCACCTAAACCATCCACAGTGCTGAAACCACGTAACTGAAAAAACATAATCACCCCCTAACTGCATATTTTATTTATTATTTAGAAAGCACTTGACACCTCTTATCTCAAAAGTTTAGGGGGATGCTGGCAGATTCAACAGCATGCCACTGAGCTCACCACAGGCCTCTATCATCAGTATGAAACCACAGTGTGAAGAAAAAATGAGAAGGAATGATTCCACTGGACTGGGCATTTAAAAATGCCATTTCAACAGGAATATTAAGTTTATTTTGAACCTCCTGTGAAAGGATTTTGAAAGATGGAAGGACCAGGATTCCAGTGGTGTGGCTGTCTTAACTGTTCTGTGATACATTTACAGCGTGGTGTTCTGTACTGCAGTGACAGATGCAATACAGTCAGTTCTGGAGGTGAGAATGGGCAGCTAACCAGGGACATGAATGGTCCTGAATATGTTGAAAAAGACAAGCACACACACTGACATACGTCCTAAAGATAAATGCTTTTTAGTAGTAGAAACAGAGTCAAAGAAAAAAAGGACTCTCAAAAAACAGCTGACAATCTTACTTAAATTTTGTATGAATGGGAAAACATTCAGGAAAGAAATTAGGGAAGCACTAAGGGAGTAATAACACAGGGAAGGCTAGTCAACATGAAGATCGGAGACATGATGGATGGATTGGTGAGATCACAAAGCTATGAGTCAAACTAGAGAAGCATCTGGAAACTGCTACAAACATCATCACAGGTCATGCTTGAATATGCAGATGTATTTCTGAAGTTATAATAATCAGTGAGTGAATAAATTTGTTAGCTAATTCTCATAATACATAAGGATAAATGAAATATTTAAATTGCATAAATAATTAAATTGTAAATTTAAATTGTAAATTTAAATTGCAAATTTAAAATGTATAAGTAAATATTTAAATTGTAGATTCTTACATGTGATTACCAATGGTTGTTTTTGGTGGACCTTTCAGTTCCTTTTTTTTCCTTCTATTTTTCATTTAGCAAGACTATTATCTTACTTATTTTTGAGTTGCAATTAATTTCATCCGCCTCATCTGTTAATAGACTTTCTTTCATATGTACTTCCCTAGCCATAAAAACCTTTTTAATCCTCCCAAGCCTCTTTTTCCTTATTCTGGATTTGATGATAATGCTACACTACGTCCTTGATAATTAGTTATGTTGCCCCAGGAGCAGGCCAGGTAATTAAGCAGGACTTGGAACTCTGGTCTCTCTCTGCACTCTGCTCCTGAAAACGGGACTGGATTGTGGCTGTGTGCCTCCAGTCAGACCAGTAATTTTGTCTGACAAACCAGAGGGTAAAGCATTTGGCAGATACAGTGACAGATTTCCCTGCTGATTTGCATGCAGGTGATGGGTCCTGCTCTCCATGCCAAACCTTTTGCTGCAGAAGAGAGCAACATGCAGCAGGTAATGTAATACTTTGCTGTTTCTGTGGGCCTCAGCTTCAACATTTTTAATTTTCTTAGCCTTGAGCTAAACGAGGAAGTCTCAGTGCTGTGGTGGCCAGCAGGCACAGAGGTGCTGTCAAAATGTCATGGTCAGGCAGCCTGGGCAGGGAAACAGCATCGCATCCTGGTGCATCATCAGTGCAGTAACATCCTTCTGCTTTTTGTCTTCACATGTCAGCTTTCTCTAATTATGTCTGAATGTTTTAGACTGGTTTGCTAAGGAAATGGCCCTTGTAGGATTTTACTGCATATGTGGCTGTGTACACATCTCTCTGCCTACGTTTTAGTTATTTTCTTTCTCCCTTTCTCTTCCCTCTCCTCTGTAATTTTTCAGCCTATTCTCCAAATCCAATCACACAGGAATAGAGAATCCAGAGACGTTTTGAACACAGGTGGTCAGGTAAGGAAAAGAAATCCTCTGAAATCTCCCTTATTTCACATCTCTTTATGATCTCAGATATATCAGCAATACTTCACAAAACCCATATTTAGGTTTCTTTTTCACAGGAACTATCTGTGGTACATACACTAATTCAAACTTAATAGTCACTTTTACTGAGGGTTCCCTTTTCATCTTAGGTTGTTTGTTTTTTTAATCAGATATCTTTTTATTTATGTCTTACTGTTCTGTTTTCAGATAGCTTCCGACTGCTGTTTCTTTATTTTTCTCCATGAATTAACACGGTTTCTTGTTCTGGGTCATAAAAGTTTGTAACTTGAGAACCTCCTTAATGCACGTGTGACTGTATTTGTTATCCAACAGGGACATGGGAGGTCAGGTTTTCTCCATGATGGCTTTTACAAGCTGGAGAAATAATTATCCTGCCTTGACCCTGTGTGCTTTGCAGTCAGAGCTGTTCTTCTCTCCAGGTTTGCTCGGTGTGTGCCAGTCTACACACTCGGTGGGGCAGGAAGATTGCCATATGGGGCCAGCAGTCTGCCCTTGCACAAAATTCAGCCTGTTGCACTGTATTGCCATAAACCCCTGAAGCATTTTCCACTCAACTGGTGAAACTTGCAGGGCAAACCAGTGGAATGAGTTAATCTGTATAAAGAAAGAGGAGAAACTAGTTGGATATTTTCTCCATGGTTAATAGCAATCAAAAATGGTGGTATGGAAATGTGTCAGAATATTTATCAAAATGTAGGATAAAATTCTAGATAGTCTTTACTTGGCTCTTCCTACATTTTTGCCTCTATGCTTCTGTCTTGAATACTCTTGTGAAAAAACCAGCAGTTATGACGACTGAACATGATGAATTTAATGACCTAAAAATATGCTATTGTCCACAACTGTAACTGCTTTCAAGTAACCTTCACATTTGGCTGCTGCTATGTCTTATCATGTATGTTGTAGCTCTTTTTTTTTTTTCCTCCCTTTGCTTTTGTATTGCTTTAAAAAGACAACAGAACATGCTGTGAGTTAATGTTTCACTTGTAAAAGGTTATGGATTAAGCTCAGCTGGCTTCTCAGGCTGACACAGGGTTCATGATTAGAAGAATGAAAACAAACATGAATTGAAAATGTCACTAACCTTTATTGGGCCCTGAAAATCCCTGAGCCTGCATGACAGGAGGCTTTCCTGTTTTCAACAGGATAAAAAAGATTGAAACAAAACACCACGGATCTTGGCTATTTACATCTTTTAATGAATGCTCTTCACGTTTGGGTCCCTTTGTCAATCTCCCAGTTTTCAAGGGTTTAGCTGTGAAAAGTGCGGATGGTATCACATACTCTTATAAACCATGGAGTAGACATCTGTCTAGGATGCTTTTCCCTCCAAATTATGCTGAGTGTAAAGGACCACATTTTAAGCTTAATTTACGACTTTGCATGTATAAGGTAGCCAATTATCCAGTCTGAGTGTTCAGTAGCAGAAAAGCTGAAGAAAACCATCTCTACATAATGCAAACTATTTTATTTTAATAAAGTAGATCAGAGAAAAGAAATTCTAAACTCTAGATGACAGTGTAGTTTGAACTTTTAAACTGTTTATTGAAAAAAACTAACCAGCCTATTCACTTAAAAAATAATCAGTTCTTGCTCTAGTTGCTGTGGTAGAACATGCCCTGTATTAGCAAGGGTAGGAGGAACACAAAGGCAACACAGGCTGGCCAGGGAGGAAACCAAAAGTCATTGATCTGGGATCCTTTGTTCTGTCAAGAGCACAAATCCACGTCGAATATCTTAGATCTACAAACTGAAGGAGACTACTGCATGGTGTGACTGCCCTTCTTTGGCACTGACTCTTCCATGCATTAGGGAAGAGTCAAGCATCATGTTTGCTCTTACAGACCCAGATATTCCCTGCTTCCTTTTGCCTTACGCTGCGCAGCTGACTTTTTTCAGTCAAATCACTGAAAACACAGAAGAATTATCAAATGTTTTTTCATCTGAGAAGAAACAAAGGTATAAATTTCCCTTCATTTTAATTTTTCCTAGCTGCGTGTTTTAGCAACAGCTGTACCATTGCTTCACTGATTTCATAGGTAACCTGAGAAAATACTTTATGGAGGAAGAACACCAGGGGATCCTGCAGCCAAATCTATTTCCTTCTCCTGATCTATAAATGTCTGTTGGATATGGAATTTTTGCCTCACAAAATCACATTTACCTTTTTCACAAAGTGAAGTGAGGCAATATAGACCCACGCTTAGTACATAATTATTTAACATATCCTACTATTTCATGGTGCTACTCTGACCTGTAACTGAGATTTAATGAAGTGCTTTGGCAGAGAATTAATATTAGGGAGAACATAAACCTGCAATTTTTTAGTCTCACTTCATTCAATTATAGTTTGTTCTTACATTACATAATCTATTTTACAGTTTTCAGTGTAGAGGCAAGAGTGAGATCTTACAATATTTAATGAGGTCTAAGGTTTTTTATGTCTAGCTATTTTAGTCTTTTGCAAATATTGAGGGAAGTCATATTTGATAAAATTTCCTAAGGATTCTTAATAATTTAGAACCCTAATCCACAACTTCAAAATCAGCTGAGGGCTCAGTTTCTAAAGGTATGTGGGCATGTAAGTTCTATTTATTGAAAGTGATAAACCAGATTAAGTGAGTTAACTGAAAATGAAATAAATGGCTCAAAAACTAGAGTTTTGTTTCCTTAAACAGTTGAGCTGAG
The DNA here is from genome assembly GCA_013399875.1 of Gymnorhina tibicen. Lineage (NCBI taxonomy): Eukaryota > Metazoa > Chordata > Aves > Passeriformes > Artamidae > Gymnorhina > Gymnorhina tibicen. The sequence goes on along the minus strand of VXAZ01000687.1, from coordinate 1,290,737 downwards.
GTTGACCAAGAAGGATTTGCAAGGCAGGATCCAACTTCCAGGTGTCTTGCCACACATTGAATACACATCAACAGTCCCACATTCTGTAAGCGGAGGAAAAAATTAGGGAGCATGGTGAAGAGCTACCCTAATTATCCATGGGAAGAAATACCAAGGAGCATTAGGGACATGACAGTCAAATGAGTATCATGCCTTGCCAGTTACTGAATTGCCTCTGTCCCCTGTCCAAAGTCATCTTGGAGAAGAGGAACATGTGTCTCCGTAACCTTGTAAATCCATAATTTTGTGTAAAGGGTGAGGTGTGTCTCTGATGTGCTTCTACAGAGCAGGGCAGCTTGATGCAGTTTGATGGTTAAGATGCTCACATGGAAAACAGAAATACAGAAGTCTAAAGGGGACTTGATCCTGATCCCAAGGAAACACTTGTGATACTACTACTACAACTGACTGGGATAAGAAGGGTTGGAATGAGGGAATGGCCATGCTTTGTCTGAGGTTAGACATCCTCAGGGTATATCTGACATGTCAGCTCTTGAAGGGAAGGTAGGTGATAGAAAACCTTGTCTGGGAATGTCAGTGCATTTAGATGTGAGATGGACATTGAATTGCTGAGTACTTTCAGGACCTGAGCACTTTCGCTCGTTCTTTGTGCAGAAACTCACTTTCCTAGGAGGTTTCTCTTGTGGAAACTTGCAGAAGTTTTGAAGATTTGAATTTTGTATTTTTGATTCGGGTTCTTAAACTGGTATCAAGATCCTGCATACTCCTCTTGAATCTAATTCATGGAGGCAACTTTTTAAAGATACGTAGCATGTAAAAGTACATGGAAGCACTTTACTTTTGTAAAAAATGTGCATGGGCAATTCACTTTATTTTGGTACTATTTGTACAGGACACGTACAGATTTTCAGCATAAATAAGTTAGAATTAGACACTTGGGATCTTCAGTATTCTCATCTATCTATTTGCCTTAATATATTTTTAGACACTGAATATATGTGAAATTAGGCATAAAAGCCCAGTGGGCCAAAATTCCTAAGGCACTTATGCATCTTTGCAAATTTTTTTTATGGCATTTAACTGCTGCATTACCTGTCATGTGGTAATAGAAATGTGGAAACTAAAAGCGAAAGTGATGATGTTTTCATTTTGTTTTCAGCTATAATAGTTAAAATCCATACTATTTCTCTGGAAAAAAAGAGAAAATAACCACAGTGAGCAATGTAACATTGTTTAGTTTAATTTGATAAGCTCTTGAGAGCAGTTTCACTTATGTGGTGCTATATAATGTCTTGGCTTAGCCTGGACTGCGTGAGGGTGAAGCATGAACTCAGGCATAACTCAGTGACCATTGTTTTCAGTCTAGAAAATACAAGTTTTCAGTCTACAAAGTACACCAGATTTATAACCAAAGTAAGGAGCTAGTGACAGTTGGCATGTGGAAATTACTGTTTAGCTTGGTGCCAGTTTCTGCTAAACTTTCCCAATGTGCTTTTGTCTTGGTCTGAGCACTTTTGACTGTTCAAGGAGAAAGGTTTCCTTCAGCAGAGAAGTGAGCCAACTGTTTAAAAGGTGTTTTTTCCCTAATAAAATTTTACAGCACTTTTACGTGAATTTAGTGTTGGTGAAAGGCCCTGCACTGACAGCCCAGGGAAGAGGCCCTAAGTTTGTTCACAGACCGTGTGCAGTGCAGACAGGGTGGTAGCTGTGCTCCCGCCCTTCCATACTCACATGTGTCCTTCATAGCCCAAACATGATTACCTGGGGTGGATAAAACATTGATGTGGTCTCTGATGCTCTTCTGTCATTTGATTTTCATCTGAGACTGCCACAGGACTATGGCCAGATTCCAGGTGTGGACAGGTTTTTGGTGTAGGTTTTGTGGTATGGATGCCTGCACATAACCCTCCTCCTCACAAGATATACAATAACTTCTACCAGGTAGTCTTCTTTTATTTTAAACCAGTTGGATTTGCACCAGTAATCTCCAGTGAGCGAAATATCTTTCTTTTAATCCAGCTCTTTAGCTCAGCTGAAACATGATGATTAAAACAGTGGAGGAAATGTCCTTACATAATAGAACTAGAGTAGAAATGCTTATGTTGGCATCACCAGGAGTAGTTCTAACACAAAGTGCAGGGGTAAATTTGTATTAAAATCAGTGTGCACCTCAGAAGCTGCATGCAGTGCATTCGAAGGCTGTCACTCAAGATGGTAAAGATGTTAGAGGCAAGGAGCCCTGTCAGGATTACTTGGACTGCACATACACTGAGTCCTTGTGTTTCACATACATACCCTCTTGCATTAGCTGGACAGGCTGTCCCATTGGAGCTCCAGCCTGATCTGAGGAGGTCACATCACCCTTTTCCTCTAAAATGAGAGGAGGTTGGCTGCTGTACAGTGAGCAGCCCAATGTTGGGAGTGATGCCAAGGGACAGGGGAAAAAGACATTGCTGCCACCGTAAGGTGAGGGAGGGTGTGGGGGACCAAGCAGACCAAACACCCTGGGCTCAGCAGGAAAAGAAGCTCAAGCATTTTGGGCAGTCTTAGGCAAGAAAATCAGTGTGAAGATGGTTCAGCAAGGACATGGTACCTCTAGGTGTAAAAGTTAGCACAGCTCTGAGTATCTACAGCACTTGTTTTACAGATATCTTGAAGGATTAAGCATTGAAAACTGATGCAAATTATGGCTGAGTATTGTGGACTGCTTTTAGTAAGTTAAGAGATGAAGTTGTGACATTTTGACTTTATTTTGTCTTCTTGTTGAGAATTTTTGAAGTTACATGAATTATGGTCTGTGAAACAGTCATGGTGAGGTAATTAACATTTTCACCAAGGCTTTAAAATACAGGAGGAATGAAACACTTAGGAATGGAAAATGCACTTCTCTTGGTCTGGCATCGGCATTTACTGGAGCTCAGAGGAATACTTTCTAAGGAAAAATACCCCTAGACCTCTTGTTATTTGTGTGAGTAATTACTGAGATGTGTGAGATTACTGGTTCTCTTGAGGAATTGTCCCATTGTGAACTGAGATTAAATGCCTCACTTTATATTTTCCTGGTGATTCAACAGTGAGGGACTTGACTCTTCATTACTAATTTTCCTTAAAGAATCATTTAAAACTATTAAACCTCAATTAATTTTAGGTTGGATTCAGTACAACTGACTATTTTTAGAATTAAATGCAAAAATTCAATGGTAAAGAATTTATTTTACAACAGTGTTGTATTTTGTGATGATGCTGTTTCAACGTGTACACAAAAATACGGCTGAGCATTTTCTTATTTTCTTCAGTGCTCTGCTTGTACTTCTGAAAGACCTACTGGAATCTTGTAATAGTTTTTATGTTTAATTTTGCATATACTGAGAATTGGAAGAAGAAGAGTTTGAGAGAAATTGTCATTCACCTGTCCACCAAAATCCCACCTATGAAGCTTTCTTCCCAGGTGGCACTGAAATTTCTGTGTGTTTCTAAGCTCAATATTTCTTAGACAAGTTCATTTCATTGCATTTCATGTCATGGTTCCCTCCAAATGCTTTGCACAGAGTACTTACATATGTTTTCTCATTTAGAAAGTCTTGTTGGCAAGGTATTTCAAGTAATTCTGTTCATGATCCACAGCAGGATTATTATAGATTGATGCGTGACGGTGTCCTGGATTCCTGGTGGAACAACGTCATAAGGATATGAACCTGCATACACACACGCTACTGGGAGGATAATTGTATTTGGTTTAACAACACTAATTTATTGAAACAGGCTCATTATCTGGCCCATAATTTACAACCTGAGTTTAATGTGTCCTTTTCTGTCTCTCCTTTCTCTTCCTCTCCCTTGTATCCTCTTTTTCTCCTTCTCATCCCCTCATCCCTGCCCTCTTTCTGTCTCCCCCTGAAATCGTGGACAAGTAGCAGAAGCCTGAGTTACCATCTTTGCTACAGTTTGAAAGATGAGTATGTGCAAATAACACTCTCTTGGATTTGTGTAGCATCATCAGTGACTTTTGAGGCCTCTGTGGCATGTATTGTCCTTGGGACAGTGTCACTGAGATGACGGAGAACTCTCATAAAGCTGGGCCACCTAAAAATAGGGCAGCTACTCAGTGACTAAGCTCTCACTGTGCTTTGCTCCCCATAAGGGATGCTTAGATGTATTGGGGCCAACAAAAACTCCCTGTGCGCTACTTACAGCCTCAAAATAGAGCTTGTGCTGCATATAAGTGGCTCCAAAGACTTATTCTGGCCCTCTGTGCTGGAATGACTGTTGTGCAGCACGCGTGCAATGACTGCATCCCCCTGATGAGGAGTGGTGTCATCTGATGCTAAATGACAAGGGAGCAAACCAAACACAGGAAGGTCTTTGCTTGCTGCAACAGCTGCTCCCGCTGCTAATTGATGCTGTGTATCTGTGGCATCATCCCAGTGCTTATTTTAGGCTGTTTCCAGCTGTGAAGGTTTTTGTCTCACAGCTAGTGGTATCTGTGCAGCTGGCAGAGTGAGGTAAAAATAAACACAACTAATTCAGCAAAGCAATGAGAAAAATATACAAAGAAATGTAAAAATAATATAAGTCAAGGTTATTTGGGAGAGACATCTGAGTTTGAGCAGAGAGTGACTGATCTGGCATGGAAAAGGGTTGATCACCTGCCTGTGACTATCAAGAAAAGTGGAAGATTTTAATGGGAGTTTGGGACTTGTTAAATTTGTTGAATGATGAAATTTTCCAAAGACCAAGCTCTGATGGCACTATTGACAATTCCTCTACAGTGTCCTACACATATGCTTAAATATTTACTGTGGGGGAGGCATTTTGAAGAATGAGAATATATTTATTCATATATTATTTTCATGAACTCCTTGCCTCTTTCCTGAGTAGTAGTTAAGCAACTACTGCTAGAGGCCTTTTTAGTTTCTCTTTTAATTTGGATATTTCTCCTTAAGAAATAAAATTCATACCATCAAACTTACTTCTCCCCTCTCTCCACCTCTCTTCCAGTAATACCCAAGTTAAAACAGCATTAGGGATGGCTGCAAAGATAATATGCAGATATATGAGACCCTAACCACCTGCTTCCCTTATGTGCAAGACAAACCCAACTGGTCTGCAGGTCTTGTCCTGCAGTTTAATATCTAACCTGTTTGAATTCAGCCTGTAAATAGGCAATTTTAGCGGAAAAATATCAAAGTGGATTTCCTACTAATTCTTAATAATATTTAGATGTTCCTACTATTGCAGGAACCTTGGCATTGGAAAATTGTCATGAAAAGAGAAAATCTGATGCACAAAAAACCTACTCCCTGGGTATTCTGTTTATGTGCTTTTAATTATCTTATCTGCTGGTCAAAACAGCTATAAATATGTGTAACCACAATTATTTTAGACCTCATTATACATCTGAATGTATGCAGTTCTGGAAATTTGTCTTGAACTTTAGTGACAAGAAACATAAATACTTATACAGTTATTCCAAATATATGTTTCCTGGTGTAAGTTTCAGTTAAATCTAGGGAGTTTTCCTCCTTAAAATAGAATTTGATTGATTTCAGTAAGTTTTTCCAGAGATATTTGTATTTTTCAAAAATGCTTGTAGTTGGCCACTGTGTTGTGGAAAATGTAAGTCATATGTTTGTTAATAACAAAACCATCATGTAGTTTCATTAACTTAGGAAAAGAATTCTCTTTTGCAGAGGGAAATGTATCAGCTACTGTTTTGCCTCAGAGTTTTGGGTATACCACCACAAGCTGTACCTCAGTTCCATGGGTGGGAATCTTCAGTGCCATATTATAGCCTGAAAATGCTGACTTCTGCTCATTTTAAATATGTAACAAATTTCTTCTTGCCGGAACTTAGGGAACTGACATTCCCAGGTCAGTCACATTACCTGAAATGCAAGTATGTTCTACTTAGAGTAGTGAGACATAAACTAACAGAAAGGTAAAATAAATGAACTTCACTTGATTTTATCAAGTTGCTTTGCTTGATAGCCTTGCTCAGCTATTCTATTTACAATATCATTAAGTGTTTTCTTAATGCATTCTGATCTGTTTCATAAGGAGAAACGCTGCCTAGAAACACAGAAACAAATATTGCAACAGAAAAGAAGCAAGTTCGTAAAATAATATTTAGTTAATCTGCAATGACAGAGAAGTCCCTACCTGGTCTCTTTGTTTCAGGATATCCATTACCTAGTTTTCTGTAAGTTTGGATCCTACATTGGTGTAGAGATATATTAATATTGTTATATGGCAGTGGAATATGATATGAAGTCATATCTCTTTATACAAGCTTTAAATCTAAGTAGTTTGTCCAGCATCGCTACATTTATATTGATGAATTTAATATAAACATTGATAATTGATATTGATTCATACATTGATGAATTTAATAAAAAAAAAAATTGTTTAAGGTAGCTAAAATTCATTTGCGTTTAATATTCCACCACAGTGTCCTCTTTGTCACACTTCACTCGAAGGAATACTTTAATGTTCTTATTTAGGAACACCTCAATTATAGATATGTGAGTAAAGAAGTAGAAATTTTATATTTACCCATCTCATGTTCAAACATCTTCAGTATCAAAAAAAAAAAATCCATTTTTAGTTTTACAGAAAAGTATATGAGTGAAACTCATTATAAATGGGTTTACACTCAATAAGTCCTGGCTGGTAATGGGACATTTTCTCTTGGGGAAAGAGTGTGCAGAGGTTAAACTTTCAAAGACATCTATTAAAAACATTTGTTTTGCTCTGGATTCATGATTTTGTACAGTGTGTTTTTTTGAAATGTGTGCATTTTTAAAAAACCTAGACAATGTTCTACCTGTGAATGAAGCTTTCCAGAATACGTGTTTGCACAGCCAGAGGATAGGTGAAATCCATCTAGTCAGAGGTGGTTTTGTCACTAACTCTGCTGAGACCAGGATTTTATTCGATGAGTTTGCATTTTGCTTTAGGGTGGGGTGGTAGAGTTGACACCTCACATAAGGATGCACCTCCTGTAAAAGTCACTTTTTGCAGCCTGTGGGAAACACCAGTGCCAGTACAAGCAGGAAAGTATCAAACTGGAATTTACACAATTCCTTAAACTCTAACTTCTCTTCGCAGCGTTGTTCCAAATCCTGTATCTGATGAGGCTGCATCTCAGCAGCTTATGCCAGATAGCCAAAATCCAACAGAGAGATACCCCCAGTTTTTGCCCACAAGCCTGTAATTGCTGCAGTGGAATGAGTGCTGCTGAACAAGTGGTCTCCCCATTGCTAAAATGCTAACCTTAATGCATCCCCTCTCAAATAAAATCACTCAGAATGATTTCCGTGGATGTCCTACCTAAAGGGACAGTGACCCAAGGAGGAAAAAGCCTCAGAGTTGAGGAGAAGAAAAACTTCCTCAGATAAATAAGAATCAATGATTTTTTAAATTTTTTTTTTCTTTTTTTTTTCTTTCTCAGAGCATCCCATTCCTTTTATCAAGCCACCTAGGTACATTCTTGAATCCACCTCCTGGAAAGGAGGCATAAACCTGCTGCCTGAGCTGTCTTAAGAGCTTGATCAAGCAGTGAGGTAAGTGCCTTTTGCTACATGGAAACTACAAGGTCAGAAGGGGAGAAAGTACTGACAAGATGGTGATTATGAGCATTAATCATAATAATATCAAGGTCTTATATAGCACTTTTTATCAGGAGATTTTAAAGCACTGTAAAAAAGAGATGAGTCTCATTATCTCCGTATTTTAGATCTAAAATGTGACCTCCAGTACATTAAGGCTTGTTCTCTGAAGGGGTAAAAAAAGACTTCTAGAATCAACAATACTTATTCTTTGTTAAATTTCTAATCAACACAGAGAATGTTTTTAAATCTACTCGTTCTGTGGATTGTGTAAGGGAAGTTTAATTGCTTTACTAGCAACTTTATATAGAACTAATGAGTAAATATAATTTTTATCAGGATGCTGCCATCAGCTGATTGAACCAGTACACTGATATTTGCAGGACAAATTCAGAAAATTCCGTTAGCATGTTCAATTCTGCTGCTGGTTACTGCTTCATTTATTGGGGACTGGTAACTGGATATCCGCATCTTGCAATGCACAGTAAAATGGATCAGTTAAATCACCTCCAAAAAGGGTTTAAGCCAATCCTTCTCCTTTGCCTTAGCAAAAACATTTCAGAATATCCTAGCTAAGATCTTGCACGCTAACTAGCAACTGAGAGGTGTTTTTTTCTGTTAAAAGAAGCTAGTGCTACCAGAAACAACTAATTATGCCCTGAATGCCTCACAATGGAGTTATGCTGTACAAAACAGGAATATTACTGTAAGCTGTTACTGAAGGGCAAATTTTTACCTTCTGCTGTCAGGAAAACATTTATGTTTTATTGTGTTAGAAGATAGACCTTGACACCTATCAGAAGAATTTTATCCTAGGAGAAAAGATTTATGGCTGCAGACCTGCAGAGAACAAAACTCGGTGCTCACCCCTCTGCAATGCCTCTGGTGCAGGGAGGCTAAAGAATTGGCTTGGGATTTCATTTCTGCCTGGGGCCAAGGCTGATCTGTGCAAGGGAGTCTTAATGAGAAGAGAGATTTTCCAAAGTTGTGAGGAGTTTTAAATATCCAGGGGGAATGTCAGAAATAGAAATAAAAATATAAATTTGTCTGTGTTCAGAAAAATGGCATTAGTGAGGCAGTATTTGAGAAGATTTAAAGTCACCCTATAAAAAATTCGGGTTTGAGACCTGAATCCTTGGAAACTTTTGTGAAATGATGTTGCTATTTAGAAGGAGGTCAGTTTTGAACAATATTGTGGACAGTGACTGTTACAGCTTCTGCTTCCAGTGTAGGGCTTGACCCATTTTAATTTATGCAAATAAGATTTGAGATGTGATGTACATATAGGAAAAAAAAAGCAAAACTGCTACACTTCAGGAGACTACGTGTCTTTCTACAAAGAGTGAGATCTTTTTGTGTAGGAACTGAAAATATTTTTATCTCATAGCAAACCATCATGTATTCTCCTTTTGGCTAAAAATAGCTAATGCCAGACACAATGTCTCAAGTATGATCTGCTCAGTTTTATTTCTTTCATTTGTTTTTTTTTTTTGTTTTTGTTGTTTTTTGCAGTCATGATAAGGAGCAAGTAAGAGTGATCACTTTAAGCTCACTTAAAGCATCAGATTTTTCAGCTCCATTGGACATAGACCAAATAGATCCTGCACCAGCTGAGCTTAATTCTGTTCATGAACTTTATGTTTCCTGGCTCTGATGAAATTGTTCTCCTAAAAACTTTAGCTCAAAAAGGTCTTACCTATGTGAAAGATCAAAAATACTCAAACCCCCATACCAAATTGCCCCCAAACACTAGACCAATATTCGTTCCAGTTCCATAAATTTAATCATTTTAACAAGAACATTCAAGCTGATATTTCAAATATGTGTCATGCCAAAACAATTCTGAATTTGCTACAGAAACCAATACAGGTTATTTAATATATTGTTTTCCTCATATTTTTGGTTGTATACTGTTTGCCAACAGTCTTCCAAATATGTTGATTCATCTAAAGCATTTGCAGAGCATCTGTAATAATTTTTAATCTGCAATTTCTTCAGGCGACATTTTTTGGTATTACAAGTCTGAACTATTTTGACAAAATTTACTAGCTACTTCTTTGGATTCTTAGATGGATAATTTAAAACAAACCCAGTTTCTCATTAATATGCACATTATTTTTTGCATTGTACTGTAGCTATACATTATAAGGAAATAATTTACGAAGATCTTTGCAAGAACAGTAATACTGGATAAGCAAAATCAAAGTGAATGTCTTGAAGTTTTTATAAAGTCCTTCAGGGATGTTTTTTCATATTCTGTTCCTGTAATAATACCTATATATAAGATGGGGTTTGCTTACCATGAGTGATTTAATTTCCAAGTAGAAACAGGGGAAAAAGCATTCACTGAAGTAGCTTTACATTCCTGGAGTAAGTAAACACTAAAATTATTTCAAAAGACTTGGAGAAATAGAACAGTTTATGATGTAGTCATGTGATATGCTGACTTCTGTCAGCCTTCAGGAGGCAGCAAATTCAGAAAGTCAGCATTTCCTAGGATTTCTAGGACTGATGCCCAGCCAGTTCCTGAGCGGTGGCCCAGGGCCACCTTTCCCCTGGGTTTATGATGTCATATGATATGGAATTGGTCATTTTGGTGATTTTGGGTCAGCTGTCCTGGCTGTGTCTCCTCTCAGTGTTGTGTGACCCCCCAGCCAACTTGCTGCTGGGGAGGTCTGAGAAGCTGAGAAGTCCTTGACTTAGTGTAAACACTGCTTAGCGACAGCCAAAACAGTGAGTTATCAATGTTATTTTCATACTAAATCCAAAAAACACAGCTCTGTACTACTAGCTACTAGGAAGAAAATTAACTCTATCCCATCTGAAACCTGGACAGCAAGGCAAGTGGAGCGCTATCATTTTAGTATCTTTTGGTTTTGTTAATAAAATAGGTAAGGCCGGCATTACTGAAGGGAACTGGGATGTCATCTACGTGGGCAAGTCAGAAATTACTTAGCTGCAATCCTTATCTTGAAATCTTTTTTTTGCTTAAGTAACTATGAAAATAAATGCTAAACTACAGATGTAGCAGAAATTTTGGTCTTCAGAGGAAGAATTGAAGAAAATGCTGATTTCATTAGGAGTACATTGCCCACAGATTTCATGCTGTTATTCTCCCTTGAGAGCCACAGTTCCATATTCCATGGCAGGAAAGTGTCTCTAAAGAGACGAGAATCACAGCCTATTACATCACAGTGTGACAAGTGAATGATGTCAGATTTCCTGCTTGAATGTAGAGGCACAACACTAAGTGCAGTTCCCCACTTTAACTGCTGAGGATGGGAACTTACCCCTTTGGGAGGCTGGCACTTCCCTACTGAGCCCATCCTCTTTGAGCACTCCTTGAAGGATGGCAAATACGGCATCTCTTCTCATATTACCTGTAGCTCACTCTTTGCTCTTTTGGACAGCAAAATGCCTCTTGAGCCTCCTCTCTGTTATTGCTTCTGTTCTCACGCTTGTCTCTTGGGAAAGTAAGTTCTGAAGACAGATGCTACTTTCTCCTTTTATTACTATTCCACCTCTTTGCAGAATCTCACTATACAACGCAAGTTACAGTTCATAAGTGGATACATATGAAAATCTTACAGCTACATGGTCTCCATGCCATTAATTTAAGCACACCAGTGTTGACTTTGCCCTCATTTCATTGGTATTATCTTACAGTGAAACTGCGAGAATTAACAGCTGTGAATATTTAACAACCACTTTTCCAAGATGCTGGTCATTAAGTCAGAATGCCATGGTGTCTTAACCAGTTTGGTGTGCCTCCCCTTTTCTTTTCTTATCTGAATGGCAAATACAGGGCAAGTAAGTACTTTGCTTTGTCACTGTCCCAGTACAGCAAATTATGTTCTTGCTATTTGTCACATTGCTAATTTTTGTGAATGGATAATACTGATTAACACCTATTTAGCAAATAAGACACAATTTATGAATGCAATAAGCTTATTCTAGAGGGAGTTTACTTTTTCTTTTTCCTGATCACTGGATAAAATATGTTAAAGAAGATAAATTCTGCTGTGGTAGAATACTTTGACAAGATGTTGAAAACCTTGCATCTAAGACAAGGGTACAGTTATATTTGTACCAGTGGAATAAAAATTACCATGTGTTCAGAGTATTAGGTCTTAAGGCCAGGATATTCATCTTCTAGACTCATTTTCTGTTTGCTAAACCCATTTAATTACAGATTTAAAATACTGAAACGTGCAGTACATGTGCATCTTAAGTAACTCTGGGAAAAAAACCAGTTTAGCATTTTCAAGTCTGAAAATGAAAGTCAGGCACTTTCAGACCAGCAGATTCGGAAATCTCCCACGCATTCCCACAGAAATCCTTCCTGGACCTGGTCAAGACTAGACATATTTAACTTGGTGATATACAGGCTGAAGATGTTAAGGGAAGTTATTGAACAAACTGTAATTAATGCCACAACAGGTTGTGAACAGAAGAGAAAAAAAAAATTATTAGTACATGTGTTGGAATTTCTGTTTAAAAACACCTTTTAAATGACTGAAATAGCTAGATAAAATTTGGAAAAGAAAACTCCCCGAGAAACTCAGTCTGAGTCCCTGCAGCATCCAAAATGGTTTTTCTACTACTTCTCACTTTATTTGCCAAACAAGCAAATAAACAATTAAGGCTGTATTTTCTTCCAAAAGTGTTTTGAAAAATTCCTTTCTAAGAAAAAATTTCTGAGAAATAAGTATATTTCGTGAAAATGTACTGGTGTACAATAAAAATTTTCTGGGTTTTTTTCATTCCTGTTCTTTCTAGGGTTCCCCATCCCTCTTATCAGGCAACAGACTGGGAAAATACCTGATTGCTTTTGTACTTTTGGGAAAATCACGTAGATTGCTTTACGGTGTGCTGAAGAAATGCAATGCAAGTTTTCACACCACTAAAGCTCCTTTTGAGAGTCAATCCATTCCTTGAGACTGTGCCTGAGTACCCCAGTTAATTCACTCCAATTGATACTACTAGCATTTTGCCTTTCTACATCTTCTCTCCAATTGTAATCAGCTGCTTCGTAATCATTTGTTTCAAAGTGAAATAGATGCATTTTTTTTTTCTTTATTACCATTTATTTATTTATTTGTCACTGTGTGCTGCCATTCCAAATACTGGCAAATTCATGCCAGGGCCACAGAGGTATTTAGGTGGTTCTTCAAAAGAGGAAAGATGATGGTAGGCATTGGAAAATATTTTATTATAAGCCTTACTAAAAACATTTGCAAACTAAAAACATTTGCAAACTTAACCAAATAACAGAAGCCTATTTTATTGCACAACTGACCATATGAAAATAAAATGTGAATAAAATTGTTTTGACAACTCCAGTTTACAGAAGGAACTGTAGTGTAATATGGAAATTGTCAGGGAAAAATTGTACAGGGTTTCTCCATACTCCAACTGCACCGAGAAACGTTGTGTGGTGAAGGGGTTAAACCAGACCAGGCAGCCCTACCACAACAGGAATATTTTATCATATAACAACAAAAGCATTGCACTGCTATATTTAAAGGGCTTATATGGTGGATCAAGACATCCCATCATCTTTGGTTCCATGGAAGAATGGAACAGAACCTGAAACAGAAAGCAGTCTTACATGTGGGGGATTTCACAAGCTTGTTTCTGTGTTATTCAGTCAATTTTTGCCATCATTCTCCAGCATAGCTCTTGAATCCATTCAACCTCTAATAGCATGAGAGACTCTTTATTCACTGAGGAGGTGTTGATTAATCAAATTATGCCAGGAGTTGTCTGAATTTTCTTCTCAGAATTCAAATACTCCAATGCAATTATTCTGTGAAAAATTTACACATTTTCACTGGCACTGATCACTGCTGTGGCTGATGTGCTCTGATAAAGTCCAGTGTTTCTAGGAATATACTTGGGTCTGAAGTAATAGCTTTTCTAATGATCAGTAAGGATTTGAAAGCTCATAGTCCTAATACCAAGATTTTTTTGAGGATTGACCTGAAATAAGCTATAATCACGGTAACTCTTCTAGCATTTTTGATGTCTTAGATTGTGTTGCAGTTTGCACTCCGAAGTGCCAGGAACATGGAGTTAAGATAATCAAAGTGGTGCCACCTCTGACCAGAGCTTGGCAGGCCTGGAGAGACACAGTAAGGATTGGCCGGCTGACGAGTCACCTAGAGGAGGTGCTGGGGGTCTGGCCGTGCCAAAAGGTGCCAGCACCTCCTACACTCCCATCTGCCTGCACTGGGATGACTGGGCTATCTGAAGGTCTCTCAATTAGCACTGAGCTCCTACATTTAGGGAACTGTCTGGTGCCCTTAGTGTTCAGCATTATTCACGATCAGACCTTTGAATGTGTGTATACACCTAAAGCAGCAGCAGAAAATGGCTAAAATATTAATTAGATAATAGTTCTGCTTTAGTTAATTTGAGAAAATGAGTGGAAAGCAAACATATAGAAAGGGGAGTACATACAGTGCTTACTCTATATGCTGATTTGTTTTTAAAAGAGAGAAACCAAGTTCTCCGAGGTTTCCATTTTTCTGTTCTTATGAATGATGATGCCATTCTGGAGTTTTTCTGTGAGAGAGAGAGGAATGTATTTGAAGTATTTTTGCTAGGGTCCAGTCCCAGTACAAATAAAATATAATATAAAGATGTTGAATAATATTTCAGTACTCTATGTTTTATGGAGAATTTTGTTTTTCTTTTGTTTGTGAGGTTTCTTACATTCATCTGTTTAATGCAATGTCAATAACTGAACCTCTTCCTGTTTTTAATCTCCACAGTGTGAGAGGCAAGTACCCTGTAGGTATTCTGTTGAATTTATGAGATTATGAAACAATTTATGATATTTTTATTTTCAAGAAGTTATGATATTATTAAACAAATTTATGAGATTATTAAATTTAAAAATTAATGATATTATTAACAATTTATGCGATTATTAAACAAATAGAAAAGCTTGTCAGACTAGCACTAGCAGTCTAGGAAAAGAGCTAGCCAAAAATGGAGAATTTCCACTCTATAAGAAATTCAGATGTTTCGAAATTTGTTTTTGCATCTAACACTCTAATACTAAACAAAAAATGGTGGTTGGTTCTTTCGGATTAAATATTGCTCTATGTATTTCCACAGTTTTCAAGTGCTCCTGGTCTGTACACTTGGACTGGTTGTGCTGCTCACAGAGCTGGGCTTCAGTGGACATCTCCAGGGAAATGCAACCAGCTGGCTGGAAGTCCCGTCTCTGAAGGGATGCAGGGGCTACAAGTGGCCCACACTTCCTGTGAAGCACAGCAGCAACTGAGACAGATGCATAGATGCATATTTGATATGAAACACAGTGTTTGTTTATGAGGAAACAAAACAAAGAACCTGTATATTTTGACTGGAACCAGCTTGAGCCTCAGAGAAATCCCTTGCAGTGGAAAACTGAGAATGACAACAGCACTGAAGTAATTAGGCTAATTCCAGTTCTGCAGAACAGATGTTTTCAAAGGGAATAGTTTATATAGGGAAAGGTCTGTGCAGATTTCTTTGTAGTCTTAATGACAGGACATATCCAAACTTTTTAAAAGAATGGAATGTTTTCCCCAAAAACTGTGGGTTTTTTTGTTCTGTAAACAGTCCCATAGTCCTGAGAGGTGAGAAGTAACAGAGAACAGTAAAATACAAACCAAGGGTAGAGTTGGAGATGAAAATCTTATGCTAAGTTTATACACAAGGCAGGGATATGCAGAAAACACCCAAATACAGTAGGAACAGCATGAATCTCTTCCTTTAAAGTTTAAATCAAAGGTCACGAGAATCTCTATTGGATTTTGTCTCAGGCAAAACTGGCATTATAACTTTAAATAATGGTAAGTAATTTGAGTGTATGTACACATTATCCATCTATCCATCTATCCATCCATCCATCTATCCATCTATTTCTATAGATGTATCTCCAGACACACTAAGTTACATTTAGGAGATGGAAAGAGAGAGAGACTGCAAGCATACATATGAAAAGTTTGCCTACTATCAGGTGGAATTTAAAGTTATATTTGTCTGACTTGGTAAATGTGATCTTTCTCTTTAAGTTCATCCTTAAATTTTAAAGCATAATTTGTTTTGATTGAATTTCTAATGTTAATTAGTGAGGCTTGCACTGTTAAAGACATCAAGAACATATAATTATGTTCCTTATAATTATACCGTAATTGTTTTAGTATGTTAAATGATCTAATAGATTTTTTCCTGTTTCAACAGCAGCAGTACTACCATCTCTGTTTCATGAAATAACTGGCAAGCATTCAGTAGGTGCTTTCAAGCATTTCAAGTAAAGTTTTGATGGGTATTCATCTACTAATGAAATATTCATGCATTATATTTTTCTCTATGACAAGTGACTTTCACTGAAGCGCCTAATGCTTGGTTTGCTTAGACAGATATAACATTCAATCAAACTAATGGAAACTGTGGAGTACTGTTATACTGGTTATTATTAAATCAAATTCTCTTGATAAATATTGAGTCTCTGATGTTAAAAAGCATTTCTAGCATGATGCACGGATAGTAAAGCAATAATCTGGCCCCTTGTTAAAAATGTTAATATTACAGCTGTCATCATTTAACAATTAACATGATTTCCCAAGTGGAGAAATGTCTTAGAGTATTCAAAAATACAATCTGTATGTTGTTTGAGATTTTTCATATTGTGTATGCATTCACTCCCAATGTAGAACACTTGGACAAGTTTGTATTACCAGCAAAGTATGTATACTTTCTCTGCTTAAAATTTAATATTTCTTTCAAGTATCCTTGAAGTATACTTTCACCCATGTCAATATGAAGAAATCAATTTTGATAATTTCATAGGCAGGAAGCTAATGATCCTCTTACAGAACAGTTGGTAAAGGCCTTTAGATAATTGCCTGGGTATATTGATGCTGCTTTTCCTACTTGCTGTCTGGTTGCTAAATTTCATTAAACAAATCTAAAATAAATCAAATGTTTTCCTGCAATACTTTTCCACGTGTGTTCTTTTGACAGTTCTTGCAAGAAAAACAGGGTAAAAATGTGAAGTGGCTGACAAAACAATGACTAAAACATGCTTCATGCCAGGTTTTTAATTTGTTAAAGTTCAGAGGTCAATATTATGCTTAGTTTTACCACTTCTGCATATATATGAAAGTTGTGATTCCATCAGCTTAATATATCCCTAGTCAGTATGAACCCGGGAGGAGGAGGAGGCCACAAAGATGGTCAGAAGGCTTGAGCACCTCTCAAGAAGTGCTGAAGAGAGGCTGAGACAGTTGGGGTTGTTCAACTTGGAGTAGAGGAGGCTCCACGGAGACCTTATAGCAGCCTCCCTGTACCTCTCCCAGAAAGCTGGAGAGAGAGACTTTTTCCAAGGACACAGAGTGGTTGGACAAGGAGGTAATGGCTTTAAACCAAAAGAGGGTAGGTTTAGACTAGATATCAGGAACTGGATGTTAGACACTGGAACAGGTTACCCAGAGAAGCTGTGACTGCCCCATCCCTGTAAGCGTTCAAGGCCAGGTTGGATGTGGCCCTGGGTAACCTGATTTAGTGGAAGGTGTCCCTGCTTGTGGCAGGGGTGTTGGAACTCGGTGACCTTTAAGGGCCCTTCCAACTGAAATCATTCTATGATTCTGTGAACTCTAGGTTCACCACTTTTTTTAGGTGACACTGTACTGGCTTCTTCCAAGGATCAGAAGGGACTCTGCATAAGAGCCAGTTCATGGGGGAAAGTGCCAAAGGAATGCAGAGATGATCAGTGATGAAATTGCACTGTTTGATACCAATTAAAGGAGTCACCAAACATGCAAAAATATTTCACCAAATATTTCACCTCTTCTAAGGCATCTGGAAAACAGACACTGAAAGTCACACCCTCTATATGTACAAGTCACAGGCCCTGGTGAAAAAAAATTGTCCTCTCTCATCACACGCCATGAAGGCACATGATTCTCTGCTTTCATTAAAGAGTTTATAATACATGGATGCTGTGTGTATGCAATGCATGATATTATGGGATCAGGTAACCCTTGCTTGAAGTTAAAAATTAGATTCAGATGCATTCTGAGGTCAGTATGAATGGGTTTGGAAAACTGCCTAAATCTAAGCTAACCTACCGAGTCAGCAGCATGTAGTGGCCTCCTTTGTCACCCTGCAGGTGTTGAAACTGTGAAAAGGTGTCAACACCAGGAGGACTGAACCCTATTCCTTCTTGTGGACCTGATTCTGCCAGCTTTACATTGAAATATTTGATATAAAATAGTATTATACATTATTCAGGGATCAGCTAAATTATTCTTCTGACATTGCTGATTTGTTTTCTTTTTTTTTTACATTTAAATTTAGAAGGGCAAAGCATGGTGCTAGGAAAATTAGGAAATGTGTATAAAATTATGGAGCAGTAACTCCGTAGGGAAAATGTTTACTCTGCAGGCTTTTCTCTTTAAAACACAACTGCTTTAAAGTATCGCATTGAATTCTAATGTGTGTGTATTTAAAGAAGGTACAATATACGTGAGAAAGAGACATGAAGTGCGTAAGGTGGGGCTGCTGTGGCTAAGCACTACTTCTAGCAGAATACTACAGTAGTGCCATGAAATCCTACGTAAGTGGTCAGAACATAAGTAAGAGCTGCCTGTGGGTAGTCCCAACCTATTCACAAGCCCTTTTGAACAATTTTCCTACTTTTTTAAATACTGTTTTTGGCAAACATTTGATACTTGAAATACAAAATGCATGAGTCACCTACTGAGATTGGCACAGTATGTGGTTCATTGAATTTAGCTAAATTGTGAGTAATCTATCAATAGTCCTCATAGTGAACATACTTGTAATAATTTCACACATTACAAACAAGAGTAGGTGTGATTTTTCAAGATTTTTTCCAAGCATTTTTCACTGGGAGTTTTTACCTTTTTTACTATGCTCCATTTATTGTTGTAGAAAATTGCTAACTTTTTAGTGATGGAGGATAAAAAGAAAAGGTAGCTTATTGCTCGTCAGTTTAAACAACAAAGAACCAGAAAAGCAAAACCTGACATATTATAAAATATTGTCTTACAAAGCAAAGTCCTCAACATGAGATTGAATGCATACAGATTCTTATACAGCTATTGAGATTTATTCTTCTGCCAGCATACCAATTTCTGTTGAGATGAGTAATTTTAAAATTCAGAGGCAGCAGTTCTGAAGGAGGGAGCTGCAAATTACTACAGATTCTGACTCGCTAAGAACATGGTCAGTTCTTGTGGGTTTTTAGGGTTTTGGGGGTTTTTTGTGTGTGCAGATTGTGGGTTTTTTTAAAGAGGAAAATGAGAAAGTAGACAAAAAAAAGAGGTGAAAAGTATGCATGTATAAAGCAGCATCATAACTGTGGTTTTTTAGACATAGGGAATATAATCTTTTTGCTGCAGAGAAACATGAACATTCGGGCATAAAACCTTTGAGGAGCTTTTAAAACAAATTCCTTAGAGGAACAGGTATTCAGCATCTCTATGATGAAAGTGAGGGGGCGGTCAGCCCCCAAATACTTCACTTTAGCGCCGGCCTCTGATAGGAGTCTTTCCCTGAATGTTATTCATGAGCGTGAATGATTATACGTGCATTTAAATTTGTCCCTGAAGTAGTTATTTCAGTACCTATTTGAGACTTGGAAGCTGTGAATCCCCGTGCTCACAGCACAGAAACTGGCCCCTGCTCGGCTCTCTCCTCTCGCGCCGTGTTTCATTCTTGGGAAGACCAGCCGGCTCCGGGAACTTCCCGTGCGCGACCCTGACGATGGAGTAACTGGTCTGTTATGACAAACCGGTATCTTGTGACTAAATCCCTTCGGAATTACACTTTACCCTGAAAAAAAATATATAGTAATAATTTAAAAAATAGACTCTTCTCCTGCCTTAGCCCTGGCGCTTCCAGCGACGCTCTGCCGAGTCACCTTGAGCGCCATTCCTATGCTTTTGGCCCGCAAGGCGCCGGACGCCTCAAAGGCGGTGGTGCTGCTGGCGGAGCCGGAGCCGCGGGGCTCCCCGCCGCTCCCCAGCTCCCATGGGCTGCCCGGGGCTCCCCGCCGCTCCCCAGCTCCCATGGGCTGCCCGGGGCTCCCCGCCGCTCCCCAGCTCCCATGGGCTGCCCGGCTGCCGGGCGTTCCGCGGGGGAGGGAGCGGAGCCCCGGCGGCGCCGCCCGCCGCTCCCGGCAGATGGCGCCCTTGCACAAGAGAGACAGTGGCACCGGGAGAGGCGGCGGGAGCGGAGCGGGCCCGAGGGAGGGAGCGGGGCCGTGGGAGGGAGCGAGTGTCCCCGCGGAGCGGAGCGGGGCCGTGGGAGGGAGCGAGTGTCCCCGCGGAGCGGAGCGGGGCCGTGGGAGGGAGCGGCCGTCCCCGCGGAGCAGAGCGAGCCCGGGGCAGGGAGCGGGTGTTCCCCGCCGCTGCCAGGTGGGGCGGCGGTGCGTCTCGAAGGCGGCGGCGGCGTTAAGACCCGCGGTTTCTCTTACGCGACCTTAGCACCTCCTAAACTCTGCACCTCCGCCTTTGGCCGTGGCGCCGCCGGGCTCTGCGCAGCGGCCGCACAGAGCTCGCAGCGGCATTCGTCCGGCCCTCGGCCGCCTGGCACTCGGCTTTTCCTTCCAGCAGTACGGAATACTTGTCAGTGTGGAGGAGGCACGATGTGCCAGTGGCAGGGATGAGGCTGAAAATGAAACCATGTGGCTAAACCAAAGAAGCGCTGGTGGTACATCAATGGGAAATGGAGGAGCAGGAGGTGTGTGAGGTGTGCCCAGCGGGCGACACCTCTGCACACACCCCCTGTCCCATTGCTCACGTGGTACTTCTTAACAAGTTCCGTGAAAATAAATAAATACAAATTTATTGTAGTCACTGTTAAAGATATCATTATCTTTCGGTGAAATTTCCTGCCCAGAATGCTACTACTGAATTGCTAGTGCTTCATATTCTTTCTCAAGTCGTCAGAAGGAACTTCTGGTTATAGTATGAGTCTAATAAATCACGAGTGTTTGGTGTTTGGGGGTGTTTTGTTTTTGTTTTTTAAAGAATGAATGACTATTTGGCTTATATATACACATAAATATCTGTGCAATCCAATGACAGAGAAACTCAAGCAAATGTGGCTATTCCTGCTTGTCCGGGAGCCTCGAAACCAGAATGCAGTGTGTGAGTAGATGGAAGAAGAGCAATGTGAACTTTTCCCCCCTTGTTTTTTGTTTAGCCTCATCTTTGACTATCCTTATGAGTCATGCATTTTTTTGGCACAAATTATCATCTGGACAAAATGCTTTACCTTCTTTGTTAAGCAGCAAGAAGATCCCAGGGGAGGTGAAGATAGCATTGGGACCTGGAAGACCATGGTTAGACAAGCTGTTTGAAAAACTGTTTTAAGAACTGAGTGAAGCTGGCTTTTGTATTTATAGGCTTTACCTTTTGAATGCATCGTTCTTATTTCATACTGTTTATGAGTTACAAGGAAGTAAAGCTTTAGGAGACAGAAAATTGTTTTCTGTTAAATCTTAGCAAATGGCTAAATCAAAAACATGAAATGCAAATATGATGGCGTTAAAGGTACAGGTCCCTTGTTAACTTAGGTGATTTATGTCAGTAATTAAGATCCTGGCTGAAAAAAGTTTTGAATTGTATATTGTGGAAAACAGGAGATGACAGACATGGGAACATTTAAGGAAACCATGGCAACAAAGGGCTCAGTAGCTCTACACAGGTAAGAAATGCAAGAAATGTATTTGGAACAGAAAGAGGCTTAGGAAAAGAAAACTCTGCAGCTGTAGGGAACCAGGGAAGCAAATAATGCCTGACAGATAAGACCAAGAGACAAAAGATCATCTCCCCTTGGGGTAATTACTGAGAAAACTTCACACATCTCTTTCCCACTCAGGGTTTCTATCTGCAGTGTCTCAGATGTATCGTGAAAACTGTAAAGAATCAGTGCTTAGTTACATTGCTGGTCAGAACATCAGAGCAAAGAGGTCAAGGAATCAGTACCAATGCTCCAGTTTTTCCCAGATGTATGGGACAAAAAAATGGTATACTGGAGTTTATTGGGCAAATAATGGGTCTTACTGCACAACAGGTGACTCCTACAGAACCCTCCTATAGAAAAAGTCCACTCAGAAGGACTTCTACAATGATCCCTTGACCTTTAATTTCTTGATTAGCTGTGCTTAAGGGAACTATGTAGTTTGGTGGTCCTTAAAATTTGTTAACAGTGTTTTAAATCAGCATATTCATGGCTTCATGGCATTGTTTCAGCTTGTCTGTTTGTTTGGACTCTATTTTCTGTTTTGAGAAATCTATTGTGTTCCTTGAGTACTCATCAGTGTGGACCCAGAGGCTCATGCTTTGTGTGTGATGAATCAGAAATCTCAATAGCAGGGTCTTTCGAGAACATGTATATAAACTCTGACTTTCATGCCTCCATGCATGAGTATAAAGAACACGGAATTAATGGCTTTTCCCCAGCACTCTTTAGATGCAACCTCATGACTACTCAGCTCATCCTTTTTGAAAACTTTAAGATCTGTAAAACCTTTTCGCAAAGGTGCGAAGAGCTTTTTTCCTTTTCTTATCCGAAATTAATACTTTTTCAAAGTCTGTACCTGTTAGGCCTGTTCAATACCGTTTTGCATCCATGATGTGTTCTATGCCAAATTCTGAACCTTTGGGATTCAGGTACAGGTATGGTCTGTCCTACTCAGAGAAAGGCCCCTGAGAAGTGTTCAGCATGTTTATGTCTGTCTGAGAATGCAAAAGTTTGGCTCTTCTTGGCTTCACATCCTTAACACTAGTCATCCCATGTAATTCTAACAACTGCTGTACTAATAACGTCCGAACAATTCCTAAACGCATGATGTTGAAGTCTCCGTGAGGGAGCCTCTGGTGGAAAATAAACGGTTCCAAAAATCCTCATGGGATTCTTCAAAAAGAGGCCTAAGAACATTGTATTGATCTGAAGCTAAACAATCAATGTCCCCTCTTGCCCCATGCATGGAGATGCAGAATACAGTGCTGAGTGATTTATGCAAAGGGAATCTTTGTACTAATCCCAACAGCAGTGGCCATACTGATAAACCAATTAAGCAGTGG
Source organism: Gymnorhina tibicen (assembly GCA_013399875.1). NCBI lineage: Eukaryota > Metazoa > Chordata > Aves > Passeriformes > Artamidae > Gymnorhina > Gymnorhina tibicen. Next base: position 1,268,014 of record VXAZ01000687.1, on the reverse strand, counting down.
TGCATCCAAATAGAGGATTAAACACCTTGTCCAATGATGCCCTCTACAAGGAATTAGCAGTTAACAGTGATATTTGTACTAGTTGAGTCACCTCATAAGACCATAACTCAGCTATCCCACTCAACTAATTGCTTCCACTGGTTTCAATTGAAAAATCTTCCTCCCTCTTTGTGGACAGGAACCTCCAGGAAGATTTTGTTGGATCACACTGGAGTGATACTGCAGACAACCATTCTGGCTACTGAGAATTCATGATCATTATGGTGCACCAAGGAAGGGATCTTACTGTCCACCAGCATCTTCATCCAGATGATCTATGCTAAAGTCAAGCACCATCCTCCTTTGCATGAGCTGGATGAATCGTGTTTGTCAGTCATCTGTGGTGGGCTGCACGCTGGCACACACATGGAGCAATCACTTATGCTATGGTGGTGCTTTGAGATGCCAGCCTGGACACCCACACCACCCTAAGTTCTCAAGGGCTTTCAGGAACTTCCCATACAACAGTGGAGATCCTCAGAGTGCTTCACCCACCCCAGTGAATGTAAGACCTGGAAAGACCTCACTGTCCTACACACCTGCAAGGCCATGAAAGCCCAAGGAGTGCCTGTTACAACTGGGTAACTTACTGCTCTCCCAGTGCTGTACACCACCCGTGCTGCCTAAACAACATTTAGGAACTGAAAAAGAGAGAAAATATGGAAGATGTTCACCCGTTGCAATTGTCAGAGGCTGATAACTGTTGTCACAGATGCTGCATGGAGGTCAGAAACATGGCCTGAAACCACAGAAAATTCAAGTGCAGCAATTGAAAATTTTTGAAAAGATAAACAAACTTCAAGAAGCCAGAGGCTGCAAAACTACAGGGAAAAGAAAACATTACTTCTTGATGCTGGATTCAAATCTGAGTAAAAACAGAGTTCAAGGTTTGCTACAAAGGATCAAAGAAATCAGACGACTAACTGGCAGGAATGAAAATGAGAATTAGAAGTGGTAGATGGGAACCTGAACTGGGGAGCAAACTAAAGTTCTCTACAGCTTGGCAAAAAGGATCAAACCATCATGGAGAACAAAAGCTTCAGGCACAAAGAAGGTGAAATAATGATTGCAAAATCCCGGGCTGAGATAAAGGACATCAACTGCCTTAAACCGTATTTAAAGTGGCTGTTTCTTCTATCTTGCTTTTTGTGAAGTACTTTTGATTAATTTAGTTTTGGTTAACATACAGCATTAAAATCTAGATTATGAACTAGATAATAAATATTTTTCCAGTTTAAATTATTTAAATCATACATATAGTAGAACCAATTCTATCTCTTATAGGTGCAAAATCTCATGGGGCCGGTGGTGTTTGAGGGGATGGAAATCGGACAGCAAAATTAAGTGGATCTAATGCATCTAATGCACACCTTCATGAATTGGATATATACTGCTCTCTTTTCCTAGTCCATATAATCCAGGCAGTGTGGGGGAACTGAGTTCTTATCAGCTTTGTTAATTCAGTTCCTCATTAGCCAGTTGGTGCTGCTGAATTGGTACTTGCCCTTTACCAGAAAAGCTGCTAAGGTATTTATCCCTTCAGAGTTGTATGCCTGTGATGAAGCCAGTCAGGAAGGGATTTGTATCTTGGCTGCTGACTGCTCAGCTCCTCCTACCCAGATTGTCACACTGACCACAGCTAATGTATTTACCTCAAACAGACTACCATAGATTCAGCTTCTCTGCCTCTGGTGTCATTAATAGTCATAAAATCCATGGGACCATCAAAATGTTTCCAAGACATTTGAATTGTGACTTTCTTCAGCTTTGAGCCTTCCTTCCAGCTGTGGAGGCAATCAGCTGTACATTGGGTTTTGCTGAGCTTGGACAGCTCTGTAGTGTGCTGTGATCTGCAACACTTCTGGGCTCTTCAGAGCTCTTTTGCAAGTGCTAGTCACTGCGTCACCTTTCTGGTGTCGTCCCCTCATGCTTTCTGGGATGTTGTAGGAAGCTTCGACAGCTAGTTGTGGTCACAAATAAGCAGGAGAAGGTGCCATTACCAGGGACAGCAAGGAGGAACCTCAGAGATCCCAGCAGATATCCATTTTCCTGCAGAAATAGCGAAGTCCTACTGTTTATCCTCAAGATAACATTGTAGTGGTCTGAAGACTAAAAGTCATAACAGATAACCTATTACAGAGACAAACAGGAGTCTGATCTCGGAAGTTTTAGACACATCTTTGACCCTTTATGCAGGATTTTATACCATTTCCAGTCCCGGATGTGGTGACCTTGCACAGGTCTTGTTCTTCCCATCTTTCTTCTGCATTTGGCATCCTGTGGTGAGAAGAGGTGATTTCATACTGCTTCTTCACTGCGGAGTCCTGCCATTGGTGGGACAGCTGTCTGAGGCTCCTTGCAGATAACTAATTCAGAAAAACTCCTCTAAACTGTCCTGATGACTGAACTAGCTCATTGCTTTTTACTGTGTGAGAGATGAGGATGGCTAACAAAGGTGACAGAAAATTACCTTTTCCTTATCCCTTGATCTGGTCCTGAGTATAGCTTGGCTGTAACTGCAGCAAAACTGGTGTTGGGATTGATTGCAAGTTATTACACGGTCTTTCTTTTAAAAGACTTCTGAAGTGAGGCAGGTGTGTTTCAGTAGGAGAGGAAGAAAGGGAAGAAGAAGGTGCTGTTTCTTGGGGGGGTTCTGTTTTATATTTAAAGTATCTCTAAATACAGTTGTAGAGGTTGGGTCATGAATTCTGCAATCAGGTGCAAATATAAATGTGAATTGTGAATTACAGAGTGAGTAGAAATAAACATTCTTTATAAGATTGGTTGAAAACTTTTGCCTGAAAAAATTAATCATCATCAGATAAGGCAGACAATGATTAATTTATGTATTTTTTTTCTTCCCTTTTTATAATATAAGCTTTCCTTAACAACGTTGAGATTTCTAACTCATACGAGGGATTTGAAGAGGTGCCTTTTTAGTGACTGAAGTTGTTGAGGCTGGAGTTGAACAAAACTCCAAAATAAGTAAAAAGTTGTAGCTTTGGTTGAACAAAACCCAAAGCTTACTACCAAAATTATACACCCAGTAATTCCCACCTGGAAATTGTGGTTTGTGTGTCTGCTTTTCTCTCTGAGCTGGACTCCAGTACCTGGATGACTTTTGTAGGGCACACGTTATCAAGGCTGGCAGTGATGACTAAGTTGGAAAGGAAACCACCTTGTACTGAGCTTTGGAAGGTTTGTCCACCATGGTGAGTGCCAACACAAGTCACAGAGGCAACATTTCCAAAACTGAATTTTCTGTATTTAGCCAAAAGTATTTAACTGAAGTTTCTTTTTACTTTTCCACCGAAACTGAAAAAATGCTCCAGGGAAAATACAGCTACACAAGTTCCTTTTTTCATCCCAGTGTTCCAGTGGATCTTCCTGCTTGCCATTCTCTATCAATATTTCTGTATTCCTTGCAGCTAAAATGTCTGTCTTCTTCCATTAAAATGTAGAAAAATGTGTAGAAATGCCAAAAAAGTGGTTGTGATGTACTCCGCTCTGGCTGCAGGCTGCTGCTGCTGTGTGCCAATTGCCTGGGAGCTGTGGGACCAGCAGGATGCTGCAGCTGGGACCAGCATGTACCACTGACCCAGTCAGTGCAAGGTTCCATAGCATGAGAGCTGCTCTCTGGTAGCACCGTAAAAAAAGACATAGAACTGCAGAGAAATTTTGGAAAATCCAGCTTATACAATTGTATTTCTCAAAGGCCAAAGTCTTTCTGCTTACACTGTTTTTGAGGCTGGCTGGTTCTTCTCTTTGTTCTAAATCCGAGTCCAGCTTTGTGGCAGGATCAATTCCTCCTTGGATCTGGAAGTGTCCTTTAGTGAGAACACCTTTTTTTCGTCCTCCAAACATCAGTGCAGGGTTGCTCTCTTCTGCTTGAGGTATGTTTGGCCATCTGATCCTTTGGTATTTTTCAGTGGGTGCTTGACTTGACCTATCAGGATTTGTTTGGTTTTGGTTTATGTGAGTTGAGTTTACAAGTTGTATTGTCCCATATAAAATATACATAGTATGGGAAGGGCTAAACTTCCAGTTTATTTTGTGATGTATTAGAGGAATATATCTGCCTTTCAGATGTCTGATTATGTTCAGAGGGTTCAGTTGTAAATGGGGACAGAGACATGTAATAGGAGAAGGATAATGAGGACGTGGTTTTGGATGAACAGAGCCATACATGCTTGCATGTTTCATGATTTGAATAGAGACAGTGTGGTCTGATGTCATAAGACCGGTGGAACGTTTTTGTTGTTTTGAATTCCTTTTTCCCATCGTTCTGACAGTGACTTACTATATGCTCTTGGGTAAGTCACTTTCTAAATTTCTTACTCTTTCTACTTTGCATTTGGTATTTGGAGTGCAGACTCACCAGGGAAATGGAGCTTCTCCCCTGACATATTTGTATAGCTTTGAACTCAGCAGAACTGTGCCTTAATTAGAGTGTTCAAATATGGATGTAATGCAAATAATAATAATTAATTAGACATTTAATCATCACAGTATTTACATAACATTGCCAGCATTTCATGCAAATGTTTTAACCAAATATTTTGTGTGAGTTTACCCAGGTATCCTTTTCACAATAGTGTTATACATCTTCATAAGAGAGAAACAATATTAATTTTTTTTTGTGGTTTAGGATTATTATCTCTTTCTCTCTCAACTCTAATGTAATAATGTCCTTTTCAGCTAATAAAATTTTTCTAGCCATTAAAAAGGCTCTCCTTGGTTGCAAGATATTACACATTAGGCAATAAATAGTCTGCCCTCCATGACAGTCTCTGTCCTTATGAAATCTCTTTAAGTAACCTACCATGTAGATTTCCACAAAAAATGTCTTGCAGATGCTGAAATGCACAGATTTATTTAGTTGTTTTTCATATAGTTTAACCAGCTGATTCTGTATAGCATGAACTTAGTTATAACAAGCTGAGTATGATGTTATCCCAAAGTTTAGTTTGTCCACACTGTTGCTAATACTGGTGAAAAGTGCTCAAATTGCCAGATGTCAGGCTGGTGGTCAAACGTGAAAATTATTCATGTATATGACATCCCTCTGTAGTTGAAAGAAAAAAAAACAAACAACTTAAAAGATGAGAAGAAATAATGCCACTGCTATAAATGGCAGTCTTATGAAATACCAAGCTTTACATGGCATATTGCCAGGGCAAAAGCAGGTTTGACTATTGATCTAACACTGCTGGCAGTGTTAGCACTCTGTGCCATGTCCTGGGTTCTACACTACAACGGGATAGCAAAACAGATTCTATTATTGCCAATATGACACAGGAGAAACATTGTTTCTGAACAAGGTTCAGGGGTTGGAAAAGCAACAGGTTTAATTATTGTAGTTTGAGTTTGAACCTGAAAGCTGCCCAGCTGCCCAGCGGCTGGAGCAGCAGGGTGTGGGAGTACACACAGGGACCTAGAGGGTTCTTTGTCCTCTCTCTGCAAATATGTGTGTGGCCTGTAGGTATTTCCCAGCACCTCAGGGGCAGTGGTCAAGGCCATCTCATCTGAAGGGCTAGAACAGGGACTCATATTAAAAACACTGGTTGCCAGAGATTGCTGTGGCCTTTAAGCTGCTCTCTTCTGATGCAGCAGTCATTCTTAGCACTACTGCCAGTAAACATTCCTTCTCAGTGCCACCTAGTTGAGTCTCTCACTTGGAGCTAACACAGGGCTGGTTAACACAATCTAGATGGAAATGTACATGATATCAAATCAGGTTTAAATGAGATCATATCTGCTGTTTGCTCTGTGATAGGTGGTATATGATTGCATCTCTTACTTCATATGGTGGTTTGAGGGGTTGCTGAAAATGGTTATTTTCTTTAAATTTGGTTCACCTGTGCCTATTACTCAGCAGCATAGTGGGGCAGTGCCTCCCTTTGTCTCCACACCTGCCACACATCTTCTCTGCAGATTAAATCGATTTCCAGAATAAAAGACCCCAGTCTTAGTCTTAGCACATTAGTTGTGGTTCCAACCAGTATGTAGGAGTGATATTCATGATGAAGGGGGAGGAAGATCTCCTTCCTGTTTATTTTCCCTTTTTTTTTTTTAGGTAAGAAGCTGTTAAGAGAAAAGCTTTATCCTAGGCAGAGCTTCTCAGGGAATCTGGAAATGTTTTAGTCACTAAAGTATTGTTCCTCACTAATTTTTCTGATGCTTGCCTTGGGAAACTTGGACAGCAAATTTTTTTTCTCTGCAAAATCAGGATTCAGTTCTTGCAGGAGCATTGCATGTATTCTTGGAAAGGTATGCACCCTCCAAGTCAGAGAGGCACCTGTGCTTCTAGGTGGTCCTGCTTTATCACAATAATTTCAGTTTAAAAAGGTAATTTTACTTCATCTATTAAGATAAGGAATGAATAATATGGGGTCTGTAACCATGGGGACAAATACAGAAGACAAGAGAACACAATTTTAGTTTTTTTTAAACNACTTCATCTATTAAGATAAGGAATGAATAATATGGGGTCTGTAACCATGGGGACAAATACAGAAGACAAGAGAACACAATTTTAGTTTTTTTTTTAAACAAGCTCCTTTTTGTTGTTGGTTTTTTGCTTCAGCATCTCAGCTACCTTGAAAGCTGCCTATTAGCTTCTCCATGCTACCCTAGAGGGGTGTTAAGCATTCCTAGGGCTATTTTCTCTCTGCCAGGGCATCTTTTCACCTTTCCTGTGCTACAGTATCTGACTTCCGAAACCCCTCATAGTAACTGGGCACCATCGCCAGTTACTGTGGTGGGTTGACCTTTTCTCTTCCTCAGACTTGCTGAAGAAAAAGTCTAATTTGTGTGTCTTTCCTTCCTTGGGTATCTTTTCTTGTTAAAATTTTCTACAACCAATGGTAAAATTTCCTGGATTGTGTATCTTGAAAAATATTGGGTTTTTTAGACTTACTTTGGCATATAAGGCATCGTTAGAAGATGAAGTATGATTCAAGGCACAGTGTCATGGCTAAGAGGATATTTGGGATAAGAAACAACTACGCGCTGTCAGAAATAGGTTCCACAAGAGATCTCTGTTCTGTATTCCACTTGGACAATGGACAGGTCTGTGGCATTGAAAGGAATGGCTTCCAGCAAGCTTATTTTTGGCAATCATAGACAAGCTATTTGGCACACTGGTTCTCTTAATTTCAACTGAATAAAAGAAGGCAGTCAAGCTCCTTTATGAAAGCAAACAAGGAAAAAAGAGAAGTCTATGTCCAAAGCAGAAAATAGCTAGAAATATGAAAGACTAAGGTACTGATTTTTGGGGGGTGGTGGGAATGACTATTGTTTGGTAATGCAGAGCTGGGGCAGTGGTTGGAACACAGCTGTGGAAGCAGGAAAGCAAGAGCTGCAGCAGGAGAGGCAGGAGACCTTGGAGGAGCATTTCCCCTTAGAAGCAGCCAAGACCAAGCTTCTTTTGAGAAGATTGGTGCTGGACAGTTTCCAGGAGGATCAGCTCCATGTCTTGTCAGGCACTGAGGTGAGACTGACCAGTCTGTAGTTCTTTTGGTCATTCTTATTTCCCTTTTCAAAAATGGGCATTACGTTTCCCCTTTTCCAGTTAGTGGGAACTTTCCCAGTCTGCCACGACTTCTCAAATATGATGGATAGTTGCTTAGCCACTTCCTTGGCCAGCTTCCTCAGGACCCATGGATGTATCTCATCATCTCCCATGGACTCATGCACCTTCCGGTTTCTTAGATGTTCTCAAACCTGGTCTGCTCCTACAGTGGGTAGTTCTTCATTCTTTCAAGAAGCAGGGATTGTTCAAGAAGGCATTTTTGTGGAGGAGACCCACAGTGCTATAGAAAATAAATGTATTAAGCCCTCTTTCCCCTTCAGATCCTGAATAATTTTAAGCAATCTCTGTTCCCACAAAATTCTTCATTGTTTCAAACACATCTCACCTTTCTTCTAGGAGTTACAGACAGGCAGTAGTGAACATTACATTTTCTTAAAATAGAACATTGGGGGATAGGAATCAAAACTTTCTGCAAAATTAGCTTAAAATTGGTGATGAGTTTGAACAAAGAAAAGAGCAAAAAGAAGTTGAAATTCTTTCAATATTTTGAAAAGTAAATAATTTGATGTCTCATTTTAAAACTGCCTTCAGAGTCAAGATGGTGGAAGTGGGTTTTAAACATAGGCTTGAAAAGGCAGGCTTTTAAAAAACAAAATGTAACAATTTCCCCCCATGTTTCAGTTCAGCCATTGAACTAGAAAACCACAATTCTTTTTGGTAGTCTGAATCTGGTTCTCCTGTCCCTGAAAACAATGTGCAACCTTAGCAGGCATTTCTTACCATCTGAAATGGTGAGTCCAGAAATTTTAGATACATTGTAGTTATTTCTCCTAAAATTCGACCCTCTAAAATCAACAGCAAGGCTGTACCTACCTGGTACTCAGACTCTGCCTTTTTCACCAGCCTGGCAGGAGCTTAGCCAGCATAGGTGAGGTCTCATCAGTCTAGAACAGACAAGACTGAGAGGGGATCTCATTAATGTATATAAATATTTCAAAGATGGATGTCAACAGGATGGTGCCAGACTCTTTTCGGTGGTGCCCAGTGACAGGATGAGAAGCCATGTCCACAAATGCGCAAGACGATCTCCAGAGGTACCTTCCAACCCTAACAATTCTGTGACTCATTTTCTCTCTTCCCAGCTGGTCATCACTGTGTCCAGACCTGGAACAGGGGTCCCCTTCCTTGACCTGGCATCTGCCTTCTGCTATGGCCTGGGATCCTTTGATTTTCCCTGATCTATGGCTTCGGTTAAGGAAGCCTTTTCTCCAACTCCTTACTTAAAATAAAGCTGAAGCTGTTTCTGGCACTGCTTCTTTAAGTGTCTTCCGCTATTACAGGGACATATCCAGAACTATCTCGGTGATGTAGTGTAAGCACTTGCTCTGGGGAGACAGGTGAAGTTAAATTAGATCTTTTGTGTTACTCAAGTTATAGATTTTGTTGTTTTGATGAGTTTAATATTTTCATCTGCTGTTGAAAAAGCTGTAAGCAATTAAAAACTGATTCTACTAAAACCTCTTGAATGCCTGTCAATGTTTTTATTTCACAATAAAAACTTTGTGATAATGTTCAGTTTTTATGCTTTTTGTTGTAAAGTGGGTTTTGCTAGTGGTGACAATCTTTACTAGACACTGCCAGTCACTCCTTATGGTCTGGAATGATTAGTTTGTTCTAAAATGAACTAGAGATTACAAATATCTCATTTTTCCTAAAGGTTAATCTAAGACTTTGATCTGAGAAAAATCCATTTACAAGTAAGAGTCAGGCTAGCTTTATCCACTGCATCAGAAGTGATCCCAGCGGTGATCATTAAGGAAGGATTGTAAAAAGCAGTAGAACTGGAAAAGATTTGGAGGAATCCTTGCAGAAAAAAAGGCAGACTTCATTCTGAGAGGTGTTAATGGGAGCTTAAGGTTATGGATGCGAGACGTGGGTATTCCTGTTGAGTACTGTGTCCAGCTTTGGACATGGAACTTCCAGAACAAAGCAGGTCTCTGGATAGAGAAGCCACAGCATTAATAAAGAATTTGCTAAATATTTGCTAAACTGTTTGGAAAGCACGATGCGTCTGTATCAATTTATGCTAAATGAAGGGAAATACAAAAAGGAACAAGACACAATTCTTTCAGTATGTCTCAAATTATTACAAAGAGGATAGTGTTCAGTTATTTCTTATGTCCCCTGCAGGGAAGACAAGGAATTTAATGGGTTTTCTTCAAATGGGTCAGTAATAATATCTGCATAAACCCAGAAGTCTGAAGCATAACCTGAACACTATTTGCAATAGATTTATCTGCTTTTTCAACCTCTGTGTGTTGTGTTAATCATGTTATTTTATAGTCTTACTGTTTAATCTTCCTTACTTTTGTAAAAACCAGTTTTATTGATAATTTCATCAAATATTTATATTGTTATTCATGATATGAGTATTTTTTCTCACCCAAGACATGCTGGAAAACTTTCTTAGACTCACCCAGGTAACTGACAACTGTGCCATCATTCTCATTTTGGGGTGGCACTCATGGAGCTACTAAAGCTGGCCACTACTACTTCATGGTGGGTGATGGTTTGTACCATGTGAACCAGAGTTTCATGGCACCATCATTCTTACTCCTTGTATTCAGCTGGGCAGAGGTGGATGCTCAACACCCTGTGGTGCAGAGCATGGGTGTTCAAGATGTACAGAAGAACTGGTCCTAAGTGTTGAGCAATGAGAGATTTGACAAGAAAAAGGCTGTAAAAAAGTCACAGATTTTTTTGGGACATCTATGGGACAAGGATTATAAGCATTTATACCAAAAGTAAGATTTTATGCATCTTTGTATTTAGTTAGAAGATAAATCATACATAAGATTTGCAGAGTAACATTCCCCATCATAATTCCATGCACTATGGCCATCTTAACTAAAATGTAAAAGAGAAAGATTTTTTCACAAAATTAATAAGAGAATGTTGAATTACAACTGACATGCTAGATGATAATTTTTTTTGGAGATTAATAATTCCATGTGAGCAGGCAGAACATAGGCTGCACAAATGATACTGAATGTTAAAGAACTCTGTTAGAAAGGCTAGTATTTGTACAAAAAACACTGAAAAAATTACACATGGCATAAAACCCCTGCAACAAAGGTACTCCATTTGTGTCAATGAAAATCTTGTCATTCACTTCAGAGAAGGCAGGTTTTATCTACCATTTCACCTCACATTATCTTATAATATGAAAATAAGATTCAGCTACTAATATAACTAGAGAATTAGAGTACAAGATAATCTCCTCTTTAAAATGGCAGGCTTTTGTTCAAAATGTCTACAATCATTGGTTTTATCTGCCTTATCATCTCTTTTCCTCTCTGATGAATGAAAACTGTTTGGGTAATTTGCTTTGACCAGATCTGTGTCTGGGAGATCTTAAGTGGAGAAACTATTTGCATACTTAAGAATCCTGAGAACAGAGAGAGGCATTATAGTTTGAGATTTGGTTGGGGGTTTTTATCCCCTGTGCTGGGCCAAGAGAGACACTTTACATTTATATGTAGCAATTACCATTCCTAATTTTTGTAATGAAACTGTCTTGTGAAAAATGTAACATATAAAATGGAGGCTGCCAGGCTAAGCTTCCTGCTGTTTGCTTCCTTCATTTTTAACATACCAGCCCCTTAAAGTTTTATATCTGTTTCTCTCTTCTCTTCTCCTCTGATTGTTTTTACAAAGCATTGTCTCTCAAGAGATGTGGTCTGTAAAGAAAAGGTAGTTCACTGGAACTGTTATGTAGAAATACTAAGGGGTTGCTTCTATTATTTTTTTAAATTAGTTAGAGAAATGAAGTGTTTCACACACACACACACAGAGCATTGTAAGAACAGGGATTGCAGCTGCTACCTTGTGCCATTTTTTGGTTGAAAATGTCAGCACCACTAAAGACGACTGCGGAAGAATTACTGCCACAAAACACAACTCCATAAAAATACATGTTGTAACAGTACTTACTGAACTGGTTATACGTGTGTGTGTTTTTGACAAAAGGCACAAATCTGCTTCCCGGCAGACCTTTGTTCAACGGCAAGAGTGATGTGATGAATTAAGCTCACCACTTTGGCTGTATCAGTACAGAGAAGCCCATGGAAAACGAATACCCTATCCTTGTCTATGGAAAATTTTATTTCTAAAAAATACAAACAAGAATGTGTTATTAGCAATTTTTTTTCCTTTGTATTGAATAATCCAAGGGTAATTCAGAGGCTAAAAGAGCATCAGTGTTAATTGGAAGTATTGTCTCTGCAAAAACTGCAAAGCAGAGAATAATAAACTCCAACTGAAAGTGGCAGAATGATTTCACTGATAATACTCATGCACATTTCATTACCCTTTTTGACCCATGGTCAGTGGCAAAATGTAAAACTTATGATTAAAAATAAAGATTATTTTTATATTAAAAAAATGTTATGGCTGTTGCTGATAAAAACTGAAACAGATGCATTAGCTTTTACTAACAAGTTCTCACTTTTTTCCATAAAGAATATGGAAATAAAACTCACATTTCTCTCTGTCTCCTATGGCGGTATTTCAGACTATTTACAAATAGATATTTTAAACAATGTTCTGAACTTGTGTTGCTAGGCTTACTGAGGAATGAGATACTCTTATTTCTAAGAATTCTACTTCAGGATGTTTCAAAGCAAATGTCAAATTATTATATTTTAGACTATAATCTATTTAGAAACTCACATGACATTTCCATGATGTGTAAATATTTATAATTAATTTCCATTATCTGTTATGTAGCATGTGTAATGCCTAATGTGGATTTATGATTTTGATAGTTTTACAGATATTAACTTTAAAGTCCTTTCATTTTGCAAATTTGTAGAAGTGCAGTATCATGCATCATTTTCAGGAGCATTAATTTTTTCAGGTTGCTCAGACTCACAGGAAATAATTAGCTTGCTTATCCTATAAAATAGAAGGGCCTTTTTCAGTGAGAAAAGATCTTATGTCCAGATGCTTTTAAATTTATATCTGCTTTTTAAACTATTGAAAAAGTGCAGCCTGTGGGCAGAGAAATCTCATTACTTAAAATCTGCACTTCAAGAGAATTTAAAGTTGTACAAATGGATTTTAAGTTTGATAGGAAAATTGATTGGAGATTGTACATTGTGAATACATTAGGTTTATAATGACAAAACATGCATGAAGGGCAATTACTGCTAGTGTTGCTATATTAGTATGAATGTTAATAGCATGTTTGTTTTTGAAATGGGTTATGCATTCTGGTAAATGTCTGCTTGAATCTAGTCATCTGTGTATCACTTGTCTAAGTACTCTCATTTAAGATGCCATATCCCTTCTTGTAGCAATAAAGGGGTAAAGCAACATTAATATTAAATAATTAGAAAAACAAAAGAGGAATGATTAAACATATTTACATAATTGAAATAACACTGAGTCGCAGTGGGAAATCGGGACAATGTTGTCTCCTTTCAAAGTAATTCATAATTCAGATTTTTAATTATGGCATATTCATTCATTTAAAGATGATTCTGGATGAGAGGGCCACTAATGAAATACAATCATTAGCATCTAAACAAAGTAATTTAGAAAGTCTCCTTTCGGGGAAAAGATTTCTAGAACATCATCAATCACACAAGATATGCAAAAACAAGCAATTAAACCACACACAAGAACTACAACAACCTTATATATTAGTAATGTACACATGAAAACATAACTGATTACAATGATTAGAGTAGGGTAGTGTGGTTAATTTGTATGTTATGTAGTAATTTCATGGAAGAATGTACCAGGACAGACACATCTCACAAAAAATGAATGCCATATCATTGATATATATTTCAAATATATTAACATCATTGTAGTCAGTGCCAAGTTATCAATAAAAATCCAGTGATGAAAATCTGGAATCATGTTCTCCAAAGACATGTAACTCCCTGACTATGAACCCTGGGCTATGGTTTTGGTTTGGGGGTTTATTCCGTTTATTTATTTTTCCTATTTGTATTGTATTTGATTTTATCGAATTGACAAAATACAGGCTTAGGAAGATATTTCATGAGAGAAGCAGGTGCTGCATTAGTTTCTCATTAACTACTCAAATCCTGCTCTGGGTTATAGCAACAAGGAGTTCATAGACATAAATGGGTCAGTGATTTACAGGGTCTTTCCATATACACAATTACAATTCATTAAACATGTGGCAGCATTAAATGGATGGAGTAATTCTGCACTATTTTAACGTCTGTGTGCAGTGTCCTGTTAAAGCTACACAAAAAGGCTGGCTTTAAACACCTTCTTCTTTGAGTTAAATTATAATCTGGTTGTAAAGCCATACCATTTCTGCCTCTCATGTAAAGAAAAGGCAGAAACAGTGGTGTGTGTGTGAGAGGAGCATCCTGCCGTGGTGAGGCAGGAGCGGCTGGTGTAGCTGTGCTGCCTTTGATAACCACCAGGCTTAGAAGCCAAAATATGTTCTATTGGGTACTCAAAAGATAAAAATACTGGTTAATTTTCAACAGTGCTCCTTCATTTGACTTTCCAATTTATAGCAGTGAACATTAATGCAAGAATAGCTTGGTTGAGGAGGAGTTTAAAATTAGAGCACCTCTTCTCATTAGCCCCAGCAGCCTGACCCAGGGTGAACTGAGAAGTAATTTGCTGCCAGATCCTCATTTTGCTTCTGTTATCACTCCTTGTAAATGAAGCGCAGCAATTTATTGTAGCACCTCAAGGAGTCAAGAACATAATGTGTAAAACACATACAAAAAAAATCTTTCTTCACATTCATTAACACCCAGCACATAGAGGCTGTTCACTTTTCACTCTAATGAAGGAGGGGGATCTTAAATATAAAGCTTTCCAGGCTGTGAAGAAGGCCTCTTCAGGTCATTAGACAGAAGCTGAGTTGGATGGAAGAAAGGTCATTGACAAAAAAGGGAGAATGGCAATATGATGAAAAATAGAAAATGGATAAAAGAAGAGACTTTAGAAAGCTCAGAGAATGGAAAGTACATTTTTGGCATCAGTGATCAACCTTTCTTGTCTCTATGTTCATTTTCTGTTGTCAGTGAAGAAAATAATATCTGGCTTTTTATTTAGCTGGGAATTGCTCTTGTGTTTGGTCAATTCTCATTTCATCATCCTTGATCTGACCTTGTGGGAAGATTTAATAGGCCTATTTTTAAGGGAACTTTGTCTGCTGTCTATAAATTCAGCCCTTGATTTTGCTCTTTTTTATTAAAAACATGCAGCCTACCAGATTTTAATGTATTCTGATTATGTAACTGACACTTTCCCCTTAGGGAGATTATTTGTCTCACTAGTCCTGATTAACACTTTGAGTTTATAGCTGTCTATTAACACCACATTCAGGAATATTAGGAAACTCCTATATGCAAATTAATCTATATTGGTAATAGAAATAGAGGAACTTAAAGAGGAGTTGGAAGCACTCCTTGAACACGTGCTGAATGCAGAACATGTGTACTCGGGGGTGGAAGGTACCTAAGCCAAGAGGCATAGAAACTCATGGAAAATACCCTTTTGTTATTTACCAGTGTCAAGTGGCAGAAGGGTTGAATCCTGCAGTTCTGTAGCAGTCACCATTGAGTGATTTTTTTTTTCCCACAAATGCATATATAATGTGCATTGATATAAGTAGCTTTTGACGTATATGTATTTGGGGATAAAGATACAACACAGTAGGGGGGGTTTTTGTGTGTTACCATTTTTGTTGTTATGGACAAGCAAATATTCTCTCTCTCATAATATATTTTCTTATGTTTGCCCACATCCCATTGCTGGATCTTCACTTGTACAAGGCAATTTCATAAATTAGAGTGTATATATTTTACAGTAAATGATTTCCCATTTAGTTAACAGCATGAGACCATTATCTTGTGACAAAACTCTGTTCCAGTGAAGACTCTTCATTAAATAAGTAATCACCCTTTACATACAATGGATTTAGTATATAAATATACCATGTTAAAAAGCCATCGTTTGACAACAACATGACCTACATCAAATTATGCCTTATTCTTCTAATCCTTCTGGAAACTGGTCTGCAGTTATAATGCTTGGATATTCATAGACCAAAAACCTCTGATAGAAATCAATATATTCAACATGTCAAAGAGAAATTAGAGATTATTTTGTAATAATCCGCAAGGGTTTGGTTTTACTTTCCTCTAAAAAGCACCCTTGTGAATTATGCATGTAAATAATGCTCCAGACCACTTTATTTGCTGCTAAGCAGGAACAGCAGGTTGCCCAAAACTTCATCACTGTACTCCCATTTCTGTCAGATTGTTGTTCAGCTGCTCTTTTAGTGTTAAGTTGTGGTATTCTTTTTAACCCAGACAGCTTGGCAGATAAAGGTTAGGGAATGGTTAGATGAATTGTCAGAAAAGAAGATCATCTGCAGTGTCAGCACAGCATGTTTAGGTGAAGAAGGCAGACTTCTCCCCCCAGTCTATTCACTAGCAGTTAAAACAATTTGTCTACTTGTTTAAGTCATTTGTTTCACCTTAATGTTCATTACTAAGCAGGATATAACTAAAGGGAGCAGACATGGGGTCTTCCACAAGCCTTGAATGTTGAGTAGATTTAAATAGCCAGATGTAGCTCATACTGCTTATCCTGAGTCCATGTTCATTTCCACACAGTTGTTCATTGACTGGGACAGCCTGACATCAGTTTGGCCAAGGCTTTCAGCAAAGTTATGTTCATGTACAAGTATTTTGTGATGTAAAATAAAGTACTCCTGGGGTACTATTTGTTTTCTTCTTTGACAATATTTACCATTGTGCCTTTTTCAGACAGTCCTGGAATTATAATTGTTACTGGAATTATGGTTTTCTGTGGAAAGTCTTCTACATCCCTCTGCTCATCTGGGACTCAGCTGAGCACGTAGCCCTTTTCTTGAGTTCCGAGGAGTATGTCCTGGAGCACTGGAGGATGGAGCTCAGCTGGCTGTAGGGAAGAAAGGGGGTGTTATTTGTGTTGTACCTTAATGTTCGGGATAGCCAGCTGTAATTGGGAAACCGTTGCTGTTCAAACTGCTCTTTATGTGGCTCTGGATGTTTCCATCACATTCTCTGGGAAGAAAATGGTAACACAGCAGCAGCAATACTGATAGCTGTTCAGTGGTATCAGCAATAGTACATTTACAAGACATACAACACATACGTTTGCAATGTTATAGAGCTATTACGGACAACCCCAGGGATATGTAGAACAAATTTGACGCTGGGCTATTTAGTGAAATATGGACCTATTCAGTCCCTCATGTTGGCTAGCTAATATTTGGCCAGAAAAACCCCAGGTCTTTTCTCCACGACTGGAGGTCCTGTTTACTCTGTGGTACCTGTGGGATGGAGTCACATTGCACCTTCTCGCCAGGAGCCAGAAGGCATCACAAATGGCTCTTTAACTCCAAAGGAAAGGGCTCCTGCCTGGTGTTGTGAACACCATGGCAAGTCTAAGGTATTGAAAGACTTTCTAAACTAAAAAAACTCTTTTTCCTTTCCCTCCTAAAAGGTAGAAAAGTGACTTGTCATTACACCGAGTTTTCAAAAATACCCCATGAACAATATGATCTGTGACAACTTTAAAAGGATGTACTATTTACTCATAACTCAGCAGGGAAAAACTGCAGCATTCTTTTATCTGCTATCCAAACCTCAACATTTTACTTCCTTCAACAAGTTCCTACTTTTCTAAAGGATAAGACATCTCATGTAACTTGTACCTGAGATATACACCTCATTTCTATAGCTACAAGTGGATTATTGCAGCTCAGACAATAATTAACAATGTTGAATCAGGAACAGCAACATCTCACAGAATATTCACTTATTGACTAGTTCTTTAAAACCAAGGAAACAAAATGTTTGAGAAAGGAGGGACTGACTAGTTTCAAAGTCCTGAAGCATTTGTTCAACAGGTATCCAAATGAAAGATTTTTTCATTTTTTGGAAAATATCTGAAAATGTCTCAAAATTTCACTTCTGAAATTCCTTGAAGATGTTCTGATCTTTCCTGTCCATTTACTTGAAGCTGATGAATAAAAAGGAAACAGGGACATGGAAGGCAAAAACAAGACAAAACTCACCAACCGTAGCCTCTCATTCCTTATAGTATGCTTCTATAAAAAGACAACATTTCCAAAGCCCAATTTTAATTTTTTTTTCTTATAAGAGGTTTGGTCTTTTTAAGGTTCAAAATATTTGTTACTGAAAACTGCCAGTGAAGTTCTAGAGACACGTTTTTCTCTTATCATCAGTGTAAAAACAATTACTTTGACAGTTTGTGTTCTAGCCGTGTGTATGGTATGTACATGAAAGACGTATGTATACACTCGCTTTCATTCTCTTGTACGATCCTTTCTAAACCTTGCCTCCATTCAAACCCCCTCTTCCTCCGCTCTTTTTTCATTCAGTTATGTTCTTCTGTATTTTTAACTCACCTTGAGGTTTAAAATAGTGAAGGCTGTCTTCTGTTTATTACCGGAGAGTAGGATACAAAGAGCTTTTATGTTGATTGTCACTCTGCGTGGTGGGGAAGGAAGAACGAACTGGGAGAGGTGAGCAAACCAAGGCGCAGAATGGGGAAATGGTCCTGCTCCTGCCCTCTGTAATTCGCAGACTATTTTAGACACTAAAATTGTGACAGCTTGCTCTTGTGATAAAGATGTTAACAAGAAGAGAAAATGACATTAATTTAATCTATTCTTGCAGGTCATGCTGAAATGAGACTGTGATGATACAAAATTATAATAATAAATATGGAAGTAATTTCACAATTCTTTACAGATACTATTCACAATCCTTTCACATGCAAATGTCCTGTCCTGTCCTTCACAACAGTGATTTTTGGTGCCATCCAGGCTCTAATTCAACATCTTCTAATAGTTGATTCCATAATTACTTTATATGGCAAGAACAATGTAAAATACTATTCCAGATTAAGATCTCAAGATGGCTTTACTTTTATATTATTATTTCCTCTGGGCCTTCCCCTCAGGACATTTCTGATTTAGACATTTTTCATGTTTTCAGAAGCAAATTAGGTCATCAGTATTCTCAGCTCATAGTGTATTAATAACCAAGCAGTGTGGAAAACAAAAAGTGTTGTAAAATAAAATATTTAAAGATATTTTTGTATGAATGAAAGTGGTGATTTAATTTGCTGGTATTTTCAGGAGCCAGACAAACCTGACGCGTTAATTCCCAAATCCTGAAGTTTGTGAGCAAATGATTATTTAAATCTAAAAGGGATCCGGTAGTTAAAAACTCAGCATTTTTAGAAGTTCCTCACTCAGCCAAGGAAATACTAAAAATACAAAGAATTATGCGTCTAAGGAGCTGTTCAAACAGCAGCAGCAAAATCATTGAAAAAATTCTAATCTAAAATTTTAATTCTAGTCTAATTCTGAAAATGAGACTGTGTCATCACAGTGTCTCCCTTTTTTCCAGATTAGTTTATCTTAGAATGATTTTTACTAAGCAGTATGTGTGATTTACACTGGGAATGGCATAACCTCTACTGAACAAAAGATGCTGAGCAGCACCTCCCAGGCAGGAGCGTTACTTTGCTGGGCAATGAGCCCTCGTAGTGTAGCTTCAGCAGAAGCATCCCCAGCACGTTTTGTTGAGTTTGCACCTTCTGTGTAATCTGGTAGATACAGAGGGTGGAACTCAGCCTCTGCATTCTGCTTAATAGCCTCAATTACAGGTGGAAAAGCATACAGTATGTAAATGAGTACACACTAGATGCGATATAATTGCAAGGTCAGTGTGGACAATGTTTTGCTGAAGTGCTGCTATAAGTGAATAATTTCAATGATGAAAGTGTATTTTTTCATATTTGAGAGCTAATGTACTGAACTGGTCTTTCAGAAACATTGCTCCAATTGCACTGTAATGGTAGACTGCAGAGAAATAGTAACAGCCAGATATCCCCCAACTCCAGCATGAAACACCTGTCTTAGCAGGTAATGTGGCACATAGCTACCCATAATTGTACTAGGATTTGAAATACAGTGCATTTAGGATGGGGAGTCATAGGAGAGGACACTGGAGGGATTTGATAGTTGTAAGCAAAGACAGCAAGGGAGCAGTGTCTGTTCACCTGGGACACTGAAAGCATTGCAGAGGAGCACGGAAACGTAGGCAGCTGGTGAGCACTGATCTGTGTCCCTCCTTCAAGAGCAAAGCTTCAGGATGCTATATGCATTTTGAAAAGATAACTATGCTTTCCTTTTCTAACTATGCTTTGTTAATTTAAACAACTAAATTGATTTCAACTAATAATATAGGTTATATGCAATCCATTCAATTTAGATTTCAGCTAATATCAGGATTTATTTCAGTTTACAACTTCCACTGACTTATCAATTAAGATCTCACCTGATGTATTCAGGCATAAATTATCAAGATATTGAATTTCAAATGCTTTTAAACAATTTTTACATGAGAGTTGCAGAAAGGTCCCCTGCTCTCCTTTGAAGCACCAATTATTCCCATAAAACAATTATGCATCAATTTGTTCTTCCATGTAGGTGTAAAGTAGGTGATTCAGTGAACAGTTGCTTACAGACTCAAATGCAGAAGCACTAATGATTTTAGCAGGATTCCTCTTGTGAGAGAAATACCTATAATGATGAAGAACCGCAACAGTCAAGATAGAAAATGAAAATCTGGCAGAATCATAACAAAGGGATAAACAAAGAACATTAACTGTATATAAATAAACCTGTGACCATGTGGCATATTTGAGAGCAACACATCTTATTGTCTGCACCTATCTTCTTTTTCATCATTGTGATTTGTGATGTGAAGATAAATTAATTTACTTTATTTTCATAGTTCTGATTTATAAATATATGTTGAATGAAGCTGATTACTACCCAGTAAGTTCTGCTGAACAGCAAAGTTACTTTTGCTTAACTTAAGTTTTCTGTTCCATATAGATTATTTCCTGTTTCACATAGGTTATTTCTGCTTTGTTATGAAATTCAATAAAGTAAGTATCTGGCTAAAAAGGATGTTTATTGGCAAGGGCCTAATTTACAACACGTAAGTACCACTATACATTATTACTCTCACAGTGCAAAAGACTTGAGTTAGCCTTTCAAGTAACACCATTTGTAACTAGATGGAAAAGGTCAGGAAAAAACACAACTCATTTTTCTATTCAAATGAGTGGTATCAGGAACCATTCCTGGAGGGAAGGAGCAAATATGACTTGGGATGGTTATCTTTCTTCCTCTTCTTCCTGCCCATTTGCTTTTCATTTTAGTGTCATGACTTTTCCTTATGCTTAACTGGCTGGGAGGGCAGCAGGAAACCAAGCTCTGTATGAAGCTCTATCAGATGTGTTACCTGCACTGTGATGAAATAAATGAATTAAATATCATAAGAGTGAAAAAAATTAGTTTCAGTTATAAAAAGTCTGTGGAAAGTTTCTGCTTTTACAGGAAAAGGTGAGGGGGGATTTTTATCTTTTTTAGTCTTACTTGTTTTCTTAAAGTAAAGCTCGCTGGTTTTTAATACAAGACAAAATTTTTTTAACTTTAAAGAGGAAACCTTTTAATCAAAAGAGAAAAATGTGTATAATGAATCACCATAGTTTTCAGATTAGCTTCCCTTCTGTTTCAACTGTTTGGTCAGGAATAAGTATATTATGCACTGTGATTACAAACAAGAACAGTGACATTGAAAAAAGAAAAAGCTAACTGAGCAAGATGGTTTTTACATTACAGCCCAAACAGTGCAAACAAAGAACCCCTTGAAAACACCTTGCTGGCATCAATATTCCCCTCTGCATGACAGCAAGATTCACTCTCTTCCCAGCTCAGGGAAGGCAGTGCTCTCTTTAAAACCCATTCACCATCTTTTGTGCTATTGATATATAAGTGGCAATCATTTATGCAAAATAAAATTGATTTTCATGATCTTTTATAGGTAATGGGAATCACTGGAAGACACCGGGACACAGCAAGAGACACCAGAGGCCCTATGGTGGCCAATGAGTTAGAATGTTTCAAAGTAGCCACTTGCATGCTGTTACTGCATTACAAAGAGGAAACATCCAAGTGCTCGTTTTATTAATCAGCTTGGATGAACAAATTTCAAAAGATGTCTATTCCCTTGTTGATACCAGCCTCCTCCAGACAGGAGGAAAGATCTTCTAAAACGACAGTATTATAACAAGAGTAAAACACATTCGCCACATAAACGAAATAAATGTAATCAAAGAGTGGAATTAACACACTAAGAGGATTTCTGTGAGCAGGTGAATTCTGTGTATAATATAATCAAATTGTCAACATCGTTTAGTCTAGTCCTACTTTTATTAATTTCCTGGAAATTTACCAAGGAGGAATATCCAAGTACTAGGAGAAAGACATTTAATTTACTGATAGCAGTGAGTGACATTGAGGAAAAGCTGGTGGTGAAGAAAAGTTTATTCTGTTGTCCTTGTCCATCAGCTTTTGTCTTCTTCAAGTTCAGTGATCTTGTTTGGGGCCAGGGAATCTATTCATGTTCAATTAGGCCCAGCACAGACTTAGGAAAAGAACCAATTCTCGCAGACAGGGCAGGCGGCCAGTTGTGTTGAGGAGGGCAGAAACAAATATTGCAAAATGAGATGAGGAACATCTGTTTGCACAGGGTGGGCAGGCACGTGCACTGCCTGCAGGATGAAAGCTACTAGCATCTGCATGGTAATTGTAAATAGACCCTGCAGTCCAGCAAGTTGATTAACTTAACTTTTTGCTGGAAATACTGTTCTTGGTCATTAATCGTGATCTTACTTCTTGTCCAGATTTTTTTTCCTTTCTGTGAGAACTTAATCAAGCTTAAAGAATAGCCATTCCAACTATGCAGCTGCTTTTTCTTTATCTTGCTATATATTCACAGACTGGTCTTTACAATGCCCACTACAAAGGGGATAGTGGGAGACAATACATTTAACCTGATGTTCTGATGAAAGATGCCATTGAAAAAAAAATATAATTCTTTGAAATGGAAGCTGATGAGGCAAAAATGGACAGTCTAAATAACATTGCTCCAAATGGTAGAGGTGGACAAACGACGCTAGAGTACATTATTCCACTCCACTGGATGAAGTGACTTTCAAGGACTGATTAGCTCCATGTCTGAGAGGGTTAGCCCCCTGCCTGTTATAACAAGTGCCTATGAAAGGGAGAGCTGATCCGACAACTGGCTATGCCAACCGTGAAGTTATTTCAATACTTTCTCTTCTAACAAGTTGATTAATCCCATAATCATTTTGAAACCCTATTTTATACTGAATAAATCATTTTCTAATAAAGAGCAGTTAGGAGGTGTAAAACTTTGACTTCTTCTCAATGATACTATCAGCCCCTCTGCAGATTTTACCATTTCTGGCTCTCTGCAAGCTCTGTGTGCTGAAGATGATGCTTTTTCATGACTGAAAAGCTTTATTTTTACAATGAAGCCTTTCATATCCTAGTGACAAAGTCACATCATGAATCTTCTGCACTGAAGATGTACCAATTTTACTGTAAACACCAATGTTAAATGCCTCCATTATTTCTATTCTTTCTCCTCATTTTTCCCCTTGCTACAACTATTAAGCCAAATGTGATACAAACAAATGACTGCTGCCTTTGGGACCATGTGACAAATACACCACAATACACAAGGGAAAGCTCCAAAATAACATCTTGCGTTTGCAGTATCACCTAATTGTTTGGATCATATAAGAGATTGTAAACAGCCAGTGAGGAGGAAAAAGAGCTCCAATTAGCTAGGGGAAGTTCTCATTTATGCACTTGGAAATGCAAATATTTGGAAAATACAGAGCTTAATATTCAGTGGAATTGCAATAAGGCAACTTGCAAATATCACAAGCATTTCAGTTTTGTAGAGCAGTTCCTACAATGACATAATATTAAAAACCATCCTGAAAATGGGGAGTTATCAGGCTACTCAAGGGATGGGGCGCAGCTCAAACCTTCTGTTTCTTCTGAGACATTGAGATCTGTAGGAAGATCTAAAGGTTCCCTGGTCTGAGGATGTAACAATGGAGAGAAATAATGGCTCTTCAGCCCAGTGCTTGAGATGTCCTCAGGCTAAAGATGGGCTGCCCGATTTTATCCCTTGGTTCAGGAGTGTTTCAGGATTTTACCCAGTGACTGTTTAATGTGTCCTTTGCATGCTGATGAAAACAGTACTTGCTTCTGAAGGTTTTTTTGCAGTAATACATGTAAATAAGAAAGCTGCAACTCCCTTGACTCTTCACAGTGAATCAGAGCCTGCTTCATACAGCAGGTGACAGAGCAGGATTTGCATTGGGAATATAAAATTTCAACATTTGTAAAAAAGATTGAAATGCACGCATTTTTGACTGATATAGTGCTTAGTGTTGTGAAAATGGTTTCATCTATTTAGAATGTTTCAGTTCGTTTCTTTCAAGTTTTTTATGATAAAGGTATCACTAATGCACAGTAGAACAACACCTTGTTTGTATTAAATAAGTGAATCACAACACTGAATACCAAAACAGTAGAATACACTTCAAAATGTTTCTAAAAAATTAAAATTACTCTTCAAATGTGGAAATTTTTTTTCTTCTTCTACAGAAATCTGTGTGTAGAGTATCTTTAAGGTATTTGATTAGTTAAGCAAGATATTATTTACCTGAGACTATGAAAATTTTATGGTATGAATGTAGAGATATTCCATTAAGGGCTATTTTGCATTTTTAAGATCTTATATTCTTAACTAGGCTTTTTCAGGGCATTAACACACCTAGTTAAATACATATTTTATTTTTCAAAAATTTAATTACAAATGTGTTTCATTTGTCCTATCTCATACTTCTTAAACTAGAGGAAAGAAGCACCATCACAGTAATAGCCATGACTAGGAAAGAAGAAAAAAAAAGCTGAAAGTTCTAATCAAAACTGTAATCAGAAAGATGACAAATGGTGAAGACTATTAAATTTTCTTTGCTCCCTTGATGAATTTAATAAAGAACTAATCAAAGATCATTAGAGGGCTTTTGTGCTTGGTGTGCATTGTAACTGGATTGCAATTGGGATTTATGTTTTAGTGGTTATCTGCAGTTGAATTGGACCTTTAAAAAAGAGATATTTTTAGCATTTTTCTTTGAAAATATTTATTTTAAAGTGTCAAATCATTGTATGTTGCTTCTATGCCTTACACAGTAAAACAGAGCCTATTTCATTGTGGTTAGAAATTTTAAAATTAGTATCAGTATCAGTGTTTAGTTTGAATTTTGTAATGATCTTCCTTTTAATATTTCAAGAAAATTAAAAAAGAGACATTTACTTCCCAGGCAGTTATGTAAGTAATACAAATGCTAGGACTATTGACAACCTGTAGAATTACATAACAGTATGGAAATACACCTTTTGCAAATCTTCAGGGTTAACTTAGTGTTCTTAAATTTTAAAGTGTGTTTCTTTGATCTTATTTTCGTATTCCCTATTTGGTGCTGGAATAATAATACTTAGTAGATGAAGCAACTGAAGATGTTGTAGTCTAAGCCGTCTTCTTTTTTCCTTGTGAGTCTTAATATCTGCAGTTTCAGGTTGAAAGATGAAAGAGAGATTGTACTTTCCTTCGGGTGAAATATAATGAAAAGGATGGTTGAATATGCTGGAAGCATGTGTACACTTCATATACCTGATTTGTAGATGGCGACAGTAATGATATGAAAAAAAATCTTCAGCTCTTTTTAAAGTAACTTTTTGGAGGGTGCAGTTAACTGGCAATTTATAGCCAACTGTTTGGTTACGACAGGGTAGAGAAGCTGACTTCATGCTTCTCATTTCCACTCACCCTTTGTGTCACCTGGGCAGTTCCTGTCTCACTAATTGGAAAGTGCTTACAATAGTGGGCTTACAATACCTGACCTCAACATCTGATCTATTTTTCTGCCACAGAATAGTTTTGCTCTTACTACTGCTGTAGCATTTAGGGAGACTTCTTGCAATAATGTGCAAATATTACATTAAAAAATAATTAAGAGTTGTGAATCTGGTGTTACAGAATAGCGTGGAATCTAAAGTGCCCTAATACAACCCTTCTGTGGGAATTCCCTTCTTTTGTGGGAAGAACATAGATATTTGAAGCAAAATTACTGTGATGGACACATGAAAATTTAGTAGGGCACTTTGGCAAGAAATACCAGAAGGCTATAATGAAAGAGAGAAGCATGTTCACTCCAATGGAATCGATCTCATATCTAAGCACTACATATCACCACATTATAAATCCTTATTCTTATTATTAAATGGAATGCTACAGCTTGAGTTTTTGGGTTGAGTTTGGAGTTTTTTGGGTTGATTGGTTGGTTGGGTTTTGAGTTAGGATGTAAAAGTACCTGTATGTGTAACAATAATTGAAAAAAACCATCCCTTTGCTATGCAAGAAAAAAAAAAAGGCCACTTTAAGTCTTACACGGAAAGGAATAGAAGACTCCCTTTGATAGTGGTGATGTGCACAAGATTCTTAAGGTATTTATTGTGATATGGTTAAATAATTTTGGAGTTACATGCAGTGAGACATATAAATACAGAAACAGATCAGCTGTTCAGGTGCTCAGAAAGAAACCACATTATCCTCCATTGTCTAATACAGATGCATCTATATCCTATTGTTTGAACGTGCAATGTCACACATTAACGCATAGGCTTTTCAACAGAAAAATTGTTAAAGGAAAATGAGATATTAGCCTCTAAAATAAGTGCAGGATAGTTTCAGGAATAACTCTGTTTAGGACTAGTAAGATGCGAGATCAGGATCAGATGTCAAGTTAGCTTTGGCTTGCTTCCATATCTTTGAGAAATTGAAAGTGAGAGAAAGCTTGGCCTCTGTGATTTAGCATGGGTTGTAAATTACTACCTGTGTAATGAACAGGTCAATAATTTCAAAGCTAATGTAACTCAGCCACATTACCAAATCTACAGACATTGGAAAATGTCAAATGATGGTGAAATCCTATCAGAAACACCTTCTGGCCTTCAATCTGCATAAACTGTAATTGTCTGCCAAACAATAAATCATTCCAGTCTCTCTAACAGCACAAGAGCAGATTTTCAAGAATTACAGATTTACCTTACTGGGATGTGAAAGACTGCTCAAGGACAGGGGCAGCCTCTGGCCCTTCAGGCATAGATGCAGAAATGTTTGTGCCCATTCTCCCTCCTCCGTCTCCCACTGGGAGCAACGCCAGGCTTAGTCTGTGCAGGGCACAGACCACAGAGTGACCTGTGCCGTGAGCACGGCTTGAACTCCTCCTTGGAACGGCCTGTGGGGTGGTGCTGCAGAGGGGTCCCCGAGCAGGCGAGGGTGGCTGCAGGGTGGTTAGCTGGGGCACAGGAGGGACACAGGGAGTGTGGAACACCCAGTACAGACACAGTATTCATGTCCCTTCATTAACAGGAGAGGAGGGGGGAAGAACCCAAACCAAGTATCTCACTTGCCCTCATCATCTACAGATATTTTATTTTTTGTTTTCTGTGGTGTTGAACATATATGTGAACTTCTCTACAACTCTACGTTTTGCCATTCTGCCTTTAAGGTTGTGGGACAAGCTAAAAAAGAGATTTTTACAGTCCAAATCTAGTAATCCACTGATAGGGATCTATGCAGACAGGTAGTTTAGGAATGGAGAAATTATTTAAAAATATTTAAGCCTCTCCATGTCCATATGATTTCCCAGGACCAACCACAGAAAATGAGATACTGATGAACAGCAAGACAAAGGATGGAAGAAGCATTTTTTGGGAACCTGCTTGAAACAGCTGTGATAATCCTAAACAGGAAACCCCAGTGGATCTACAATGTTGAGATATTTCCAAAGTTTGCCTGCCAAAGTTTGGAGAACAGTTAACCTGGAGAAAAGTATCAGGAACTTCTAAGAAGTTAGAGTAGATAAGCAAAAGGATCACAAATTTACGTGAATTTTTTGAAAGTATAGTGGTTTTTAAAACTTGTTATGGTTCTGTCATTCTGTGTTTAAACAATGAATTATTAGATTTCTCAGTTATAGTTGGTGATAAATCCAGCTTTGGGTGATACGCTGCAAGAAAGCTTTTTATTTCTATAGATTGGCAACTTCTAAATACAGAAGAATGGGGAACTCTCATAGTGCCTGACATTTCCATGTATTTCCAAGACATTCACTAGGGGACGGAAGTAAGAGTACTTCACGAGCAGGTTCAAAATCTGATAAAGGATGAATTTTATGTGTAATAAGTGTCAGCCATCTACCATAACAACTAGGAAACATTCTGCAAATCATTATGTACATGGGAAAGGTGCCTCATGTCAGGGGTCTCAGAGAACATGGCAACGGTGAATGAAAATCATCGCTTCTTCTATGTAGCAACAGTTTATGGAAAGGGGTAAAATAACGTGATCAAATATTGACAGTGGGAAAATAATGCCAGGAAGAGTGTGGTTTGAGTGGTTTCTAGGAACACTACAAAATTCGGTGCTCGAGCCCTGTCACGGACTGCATGTGCCCGGTGTCCGAGCCCAGGCCCGTGAGGGCGGCTGGGACCGGGGCAGGCCACGCGCTGGGGTGAGACAGAGCCCCGCCCCCGGCCCCGCCCCCGCCAGGCAGGGCTGCCCCTCAGTCACACACCGGGGCGGGGTTACCCGCCTCTGACTGGTGGGATTGCCCATCAATCATACACAGGGTGGAGCTAATCCAGCCTCTGATTGGCCGAGCGACCAGCGGTCCCACCTGGGGGAGGGCCCACAAAGACCCTAGGGGCCTGCATCTATCAATCACTTCTATTTTGTTGGGGGATTTTCTAAGTGTATCTGAATGTGCAGGCACTGTTGAGGCAGAACTGAATACACCCTGAATTTGAGATATTGATAGTTTTATTTTTTTTTTTTTTACATAACTGTCATTACTTTAAACCTTCTGGATCTCCTTTGTCTTCAAGAGGAATGAAGGACATTACAACTCTCCATAAGAAATTAGGGGCTTACACAGGAAACAAAGAGATAGACCACACAGAAAAAACCATGCTCATCTTGAAGCAGCAGGAGAGACTCAGTGTATTTGTGTGCGGAGTTTGCCCTCCTGAATCATGTGCATTGTTTCTACAGCAGTGCTGGCTCCACTCATGTTCCCAGAGCTGTGCTGAAGCAGAGGAGTGGGGAATAGGAGCTCATGCTAGTGGAGGGGTCAATCCTGTCCCTGCAGCAGTGGCAAGGAAGAACAAAACCACTGCCTTGGATCTGCATTCAGTGTCAGGTTTGCTTTTGCTGTGTTGGAGACAGGTTGAATGCTGCTTTGAGCTCAGGCTGCTGTGGAAACCTGTTCTCTCAGCAGGTGGACATCCCCCTGGCTATGGAAAGCATCCCACATCCCAGCTGTGGTACCCGCAGTGTTTTATGGGATCCCTATCCCATTCCCACTGTTACATTAGGGCCTTCTCTTCCCTCAGTGAGAGATGGAATATAGTCCTGTAGCAGCAACAGTACAGGCTCGTGCCCGACTTTTGTATTTCCATCTGGAAATCTCAGAGTGCCTTACCAGGGTCACCCTTACAGGTCAAACCTAGATTTAACTGGCAGCAAAACCCCAGTTCTGCCTTTCTCTTAGTTTTATGATTGATGATGTTTATTTAATTTTCCATGTATTGCTGGCCTGCAATTGGATTTCAGTACAGTAAGTATGAGCACAGCTATTTATGGATATAGCACTAAAGGGACTTATGCCCACTCAGTATTTATTTTCAACTACTGCAACTTTTTTAATTAGAGCAAATGGAATAAAAAAATAGTAAAATTAATTTTCTAGGCCTGTGTCTTTACACCTAGGTAAAACAAGCTGTGGCTGGAGAGAGAGGTCCATGTTCAGATTTCCCCCAAAGCACAGAGAAAGCAGAGGTGTGAGACAAGTGAGAGGCAGCAAGTGCAGCATTGTGGATTTCTGCCTATGCTTGGGAAACTGCTGCTCCAGAAGATCCGTCTGCGTTGGAGGCAGAGGTGCGATGCCAGCAGGATCTTGAACCCGGACTCCTGCAGAGGTTGCTGCTCAGATCACAATGGCTGGGATGCACTCTGGTTCCTGGACTGCATACTCACAATGTTTTTGTTGCTGGACCTGGCTGGTTTAAAGCTGGAGTGGGTGTATTTCCAGTCACTACAACACTCCCTTCCTGCTGCTCTGCAGACAAACACGTGTGCACACACACACTGCACTCAAACCCAGGCAGAGCTTGGATTCACCTACCCCTGCACACAGCCAGTGCTCTTTGGTTTTGCTAACAGCAATGCACATACAGGCTGAGGAGTCATACCCCTGCTGCCTTTCACACCCAGCCTGATCTTACAATGCAAGAACATTTATCTACACAATATGGAGTGTTTTGTTTAAAACCACCCTTGTGTTAAAAGTCATCACAGAACTCATTCAGACACAAGTCTACAGTGAAATCAGTTGTAGGTTTGGTAGTCTGTTGCCTTGAATCGTTTGTAACAGAGCAGAATTAGAGCAAGATGCTACTTTTTAATTTTGTTTTGTTGTTTGTTTTTCTTTTTAATACACATCTGCATGGAGAGGTGCCTTTCTCTCTCAGTTCCTCTCCAGTCTGCTTGTCTCCTAGTACTACACAGCAGTAAATAAGTGTCTGTTGTTCAGATATTACTCCCCTTTCCCTTTTGTTCTAGCCAATTTTGTTGCTACAGTGTCAGAAAACAACTCAAGAGATAGGGTTATAATCTTCGTTTCTAAGAGCCATAGTTAAGTGTTACATTTGTGCTTTTGACTTGTTATCTTCTATTGCATAATAAAAAGTGAAGAAGCCAAGTACTTTGTTATATGAGTAGAAAATACTTGTGCCCACAATTTAACCCTTCAAACCATATATAGGAATCAAAGCATAATGCGTGGAGTTTTTCAAATTATTGAAGGCATTGTAGTACAATTGTAGTACATTGTAGTACTTTCTATAGTTCTACAATCTCAGCAAGCTGGTTGTGAAATATATGTTACTGCTTTTATACTTTTAACTGACTTTTCTTTACACAACGATTTATGGAAGCATAACGTGCTCAGCCTGCTCATAAATTAGGCAGCATAACTTTAATAGAAACCATGAAGAGGCTTGAGTCTTGAACTGAATGTTCTCACTCTATGTGCCAATACATACTTTAATGTGTTGAAATTACTTTAATTGAGCAGACATTATTAGTGACCATCTTATGGCCACTGAAGGCATTTTTTTCCTTGTTGTCTCCTTAAATATCTCGGTGAAATTATGCAGAAAAAACTACGTCCTAGCCCACTGCATAAATTCTGAAGAAAGAATTAGGGAGTCAAAAGAAATATTCCCGTTGAGAACAGAAAGAGTCATTGCTGGTTTTAGTGTAAAATATCTTCTTATTTACAAATCTGGGGGAATAAATAGAAAGCATTTTTTGAACTTCTATCCTGCTGGTACATTGTGTATGACTTTAACACAAGTCATCAGTAATTAGCTATTTACCATTTAAACCATGACAAAAGTATCTTAAAACTTCTTTTGTGCTCTTATCATTTTTTAAGGAGCACATTTATACACAAATTGCTTGGCATCTCTGTATCAAGGCTTTGATCTCCTCCACTATCAGTTGTTGGCTCAGGTACAAGAGACTGTAAAATATACAAAGCTGTCTGCTCTAGACTCCAGTTGAAATAAAAAAAGGAGTCTGTTTATACACAGCTACTCATTAGCTAAGTCAGTCAATATTTACATGTTACAAATATAATGCCTTCTTTGTTAGATAAATTATTTAATTCAACCTCTATGAAAATTCCTTTCAAGAGACTAACATTTGCAAATAAATAACTTTTTAGTTGCTTAATTATAATTTTAAGCTGAATACCGTCCTTTTCTTCCTTTCTTTTTTTATCCCAACTACTAGATCAGCTTTGATAAAACATTAAAGAGTGTTTTACAAATACATAAAGCCCTTTATGATTGTTGGCATACAATGTATGTTTTTGAAAATGTCATCAAACTGGACAAACAGCTCTTGTGTGGTATTACATATGTTTTCCAAGTTTGCTGTTAATGCTGTATGCTATAGACTTAGTATACCATCATCCAAGAATTAAAGTTCAGGGTTATAGGGCTTGGCAGTTGCCAGCACCACTGGCAGGTGTCATGCTGATGGAAATGCATGTTGATGCATTAGATGGTGTATGTCTGTTGGTGACTTGTTTCTTGATTAATGCTTTCCAACAAATCAGGGCTAGAAGCAACAGCGCCTTTCTCCATTTGTGCCTCCTAGGACTTTCTGTTGTTCTCCACAGAGCTCTGTGTCTTCTTATTATTTTAGTACTTGAAATGACACATAAATGTCATGATTGCAGATGATTATGACAATAAACAAAACAGTAGCAGCATTTCACAGAAAGAACAGGGAATGAGGGGGAAATTACTTCTGACCTTATGTGCATACAAGAAAACACAGACACATATGTTCATGTGTTTCCAGAAACAGAGCGTGTTAAATCCTGAGCTCTAGTTAGATTTCAAAAAGAATAATGTGTGTGTGGGGGGCTTGGGGTTTTTTTTGCACTAAGGTAAATTCAGAGTGCTTTCAGGATGTCAGCATGTGACTCAGAATCCTTTTTTTTTCCTTTTGTATATGCACATAAAGAAAAATATTTTCCTTATATGAAGTATTTCTAGCAATTTTTTTATATAGCCCTGTCATCCTTGTCATCCTCGTAACATTTCTGTGGTGAATTATGTTAGGGACATTTTTGTGCAAGTGTTTCAAGACATTTCAGAGATGTAAGAATGCAAGTGACATTATTTGCAGATGTCACCTTTGACAGTTTTAGAATTTTTATGTGTTTCTTCAGTGGCTCTAGTAATGTCTGTTATCTTCAGTGTTATTATACCCAATAGTTGACTGTATATAGCCATTATTTCCTTAGTGAAAGTCCTTAGCACTATGACACTAAAGCTATGTATGTCCTAAATGGATAAATGAAGAGTGTTTTGTATGGGGAATGCAGACACAGGTTAGGTTTCCCAATGCAAACAGGCATACTTTACAGAGAAGAGTAGAACAAAAAGCAGTGTTTTTCATTTTCTACTCCTTAAAAAGGGAGAAAAAAAAAATACTGTTAGTCTTGCCTCACCCTGAATCTTCTGTTTGTGGATATTCCTAGAAATTCCACTCTTGCCAGTGATTGACACTTGAAAGATTTATGACCCACCAGCTTTTCATTTGCTTTGGTAATTCATCCAGTTGCTGATATAGAAGCCCATACTGATATAGGAGAGCCACATAAAATTAAACATATGTAGGTGAATATTTAGAAGAAGGGATGTGACCAAAGCAGCATGGTCCAGTTGACTCAGTGCACTGCTAAGATATCTGAGGGACTGGGGCAAAACTCCCTCACAAAGGTTTGCTGGCTTTTAAGAAGCTGAAGGAATCACTTGAGTGACCTGTAGGCACAGTGAGTCCTAGTGGCTTGGTCACCCAGAGGGTCATGTCCCTGGTCTGGGTCCCCCTTCACCAGCCTGCTGTCACCTCTCACAGAACCCAGACACAGCCAATGCATGGCTGTGGTTAAAGGATCTTCGCTCTCTACTCAGCTTGAAAGGGTGAAGGAGTTTTGGGAGACCAAATGAAATAGGATAAGCAAAAAAATCTTGTTTATAGTGAGGAGAAAGGAGGGAGGGAGGAAGTGATGGGGGAAAAGAGGATTTTTTTGAGGCTGTCTGTAAATCTGCAGTGATTTAGTGTTTGAGACTTATCTCCTATGAAAATTGTTGCTTGAAAAAAGAAGGATCCAAACTTTGTGTTGGTGTGAGTGGTTACCCCTCTCACCGGAGAACACGGCATTCCCCAGGGCAGATCACAACACTGTGAGCAGCTCACCCCCCGCCCGCATCATGTGTGGGCAGAGGTCCTTTTCAAGCACCTGAAAGGCTCTTCTTCTCTTTTTTTTTCCTTTGGGGATACCTACTGCTAATATTTGATTTCTGTCCAGCCTCGGTGTTGAGTGAGCCTCCCAGAGGCTGAGCGCGGGAAGCCTGAGCCAGCACAGGGAACCAAACTGGGACATTCCTCTCGCCACTTGAGAGGTCGGAGTGGTGGAGCTGACTCATACCTTGTAGCCGGCAGGCTCCTGGGGGCTGGTGATATTCTGGAGCCTATGTACTTGATTTTAAAGTGGGAGAGAGCTGCAAGATCCTCTCTTCACGAAGCATTTCCTTCTTGAAGTGGTGTTACTGTTGGCTCTAAAGAAAGCATGTTCTCATACTAAAGATTACACTAAACCCTACTATGTATTATTTATAGAGTAGCTTCCAAGGAATATTTCCTAATTTGAAGAAAAAGCTTGTGGGTATTTTAGTCGTATTTGACTACTGTGAAATGATTTCTTATTATTAGCATAAAAGTCATCTTTTGTGCTATTGCTCCTTCTGCCTTAAAAATATGAAAGTACGAGTTTAAGGTGTCTAGTGAAAGAAAACAAAATGATCCATTAAGGTTTTTATCTTAATGATCCTGTGTAATTCAGACCTGTTCTACATGATGAAATGTAATAAAGTTCTTTACATTTTTAATGTGAAAAAATGTAATTATATTTCATGCATTACGACTGATTGGTAGCTGGAAAGTTTGGGTTATTTCTCACTACGCATATGTCTGTACTTTTAATTTGTGTGGACATTATATCAGAGAATCTCCACATGCTACCCCAGTTAATCCCATAAAACGTTAATGTAATCCCTTCACAAATATGTAAATGCAGTACCACTATGGGTCTGGCAAATAATAAACAATATGTATCTTATCCTGGGCTTTCCTTCATGTAATTCTCAGCAATAATTTAGTCCTTGTCTTCCACTCTGAAGGATTTAAATGGAATGACCTTAATTCTGGTTTTGTTTGCTCTCTATCTACTAAGCAGCTGCAGTGAAGATGAAGACAAACAGTAGATTAACAGTGGTACCTTTTATAAGGCTGATTAGTCTTAAAATATGTTCAGTGGAAACAAAAAAGCATAAAATGAGGTCTGAAAGGTTTTTACTCTTTTCATTGAAACTGCTGCATTTCTTTCAGTAAGTCACAGATACTGACTTTTCAATCAAATATTTTCTTGGAGAGCAGTTGTTTTTGCCAGCACAGCCTGTATAATATTTGAGAAGTGCAAGGGACATACTTGTAAAAAAATTCTACCTTATTTATTTTTTCTGGTTCAGATGAGAACTTTGTGGGGAGTTAATTAAAAATATTTACTGGTATTTCATATCACCTGTTTTTCAGTAATTATACATATAATCAGCTGTTAAAACCAACACTAGAACTGATATGGGTGATAGCTGTAATCGGTGCAGCTGGCATTCCTGCAATTTATAAGCACTTTGCAGAAACGTGTTTTTAACCTGTACAAAGTGTGTAAGAGAGAAGTGGCTTGAGACAATGGGTGAACAGCATGGTTTATGGCATGGCTTAACAGCACCTGACAACACCCTGCAAATTTTAGGACTGGATGTGGGAAACAGTTTATCCATCAGTCAGCAGGTTAAATGTACTTACCTGAGCTGGTGTCTGTTAAAGCCACTGCCTGATAAAATAATACCTTGAATGGGATTTCTTGTATTACACCTGTCTCCCCTGAAAGGCTGCTCTCTCTGCAGCACATGGTCTGCTCCCTTTACTCCTTACTGAAGTGGAGGGGGAGAAAGCTTGCTGATTTAGCCATCTTGCTAAATCACCCACATCCCCTTCCTGAAGCACCTAGACATTCCTTAGATGTCTCCTATCAAAATCCTGCCCCAGCCTGACCCTGCTTATCAAGCGCTTGTTGTTCTTTCAGAGATTTGAAAGGATTACAGCAGATTAGCTAACACAGCTCCTTCCCAGATATTGTTTTGTGTGACAGTCAGTTCTATAATAAAAATAAAATAGAAATTTTAAAGCACGTTTTAAGAGTGTGCATACTGCTGATATGCTGAATCTTATGTTTTGGTACAGTTGAATTGAATTTTGCATTTTTTAAATCTGTGTTTACAGCAGCTAGCTATTTATTCCCCCTTTTTTTCTGGATTTTTTTAGTTATAATGAAATTCACCTCATGTCTAATAAAATTCCAACCTGTGAGAAGACATTTCCCATCTGATACAAAATACATGTTTGTGTTTGATATAAACTATGCATAAATACAATTTTAATCTCATTTTCATGCCTATTTTGATTTTTAAAACATATAACTGTTCATGTACTAGCACCTTAAATAATAGCCACAAGGTATTTTGGCATTAAAAAAATGTGTTCCCGAGAAGAACTGAAATCAGGTGAGAGCGATCCACACTAAATGTCT
Source organism: Gymnorhina tibicen (assembly GCA_013399875.1). Lineage (NCBI taxonomy): Eukaryota > Metazoa > Chordata > Aves > Passeriformes > Artamidae > Gymnorhina > Gymnorhina tibicen. Next base: position 1,232,040 of record VXAZ01000687.1, on the reverse strand, counting down.
TGGAGGGGGGAAAAAAAAGGAGGTAAAATAAAAAAGAGGAAGAAAGGAAGCTACAAAAGTTACAAGAAGTTACAAAGCTGGGATAAAGACATCAACAAATTGAAATTCCAAGGGAAAGCCAAGCTCCCAAACAAGTCACAAACCTCAATTACTGATTTAGCAATAATGCTGAGTTTAAAAGAAAGAAGCCAGTTTGGACAGTCATTTCAAAGCCTGTGTCTACAATGAGAACTGAAGAACTGAGGTTCTGGAGTTGCATGTAGACAACAACAGAACAACATGATACCAGTTCCCTTTTGAAAAGCTAATAAATTATTCCTTTAATTTCTATTTCACATTTGGTTTTGACTCAGTGACATTTCTCCTTACTTATCTTGGAAGTTTATCATCCTGGGAAGTTTAGTGTGCTTTTCTGGCATCAGTATCTTTCTTGAGGTCAGGATGGAAAACAGGAAACAGCCACAAAATTTAGTGGCAAATGTTGAGCTGTGTTTGAATGTGTGTCAGTGGTGACTTTGAGGTGAACAGGCTTTGATGGCCACTAGACCTCCTGCCTGCAGAGCACCAGCGGTTGCCCACGCAGTGCATGGCTCATGCTGGTCAACCCACCCTGCCAGCCAGATGGGCACATCCTGGGCTAAAGCAGGATGTCTCCCTGCTTGCAGATCTGCTCTTGTGGGAGATCATGGGCCAGTGAGGACATACCCAGAGTCAGTGTTTACTCCTGCATCTCTTCATGGTGCAGAAATGGTTGTAACAAACTTTTGCCCTTTTTTATGCCAAACTCACACCTTTTTTTTTTAATAATAACATCTCTTATTTTCATCTCTTCAGTCAAAGAGAGCTCCACCTGCTCTGGAGAACTGGGAATTGGTTTTCATCCTCGCTGTCTTCTGTGCCACTGGTCACTGTGTTGAGTTTGCAAGGGACAGAGCCATGTAGGACTAGGGTCTCAGGTTGCTGTGTGTCTTCTACTTGTATTAGGAGATTTTACAGATCTGAGAAATTCTGGAAGGGGAATCACTTCTATTTATAAATTGAACTGTGGATTTGTGAGTTGAAATGTTGTCAGTAAGGTCTGAAATCACCTTTTGGGCTTGAGCAGTTGCCTGGGAGCGAATGGTTAACCACATGCCTGAATGGGTGAGATGAGTTACGCATCGTTTTTTGTGCACTTCAAGTTGAAGAGATGTGAGACAATCCTGATCTGGAAACTGCCCAGCCACAGTAGCTGTGTCACTAATAAGCTCTGCTGAGTTGCAGAAACACAGAAGATTTGGCAGTTCTGTCATTTCCCTTGACCTCTGTCTGGAGCAAGTCCCTTTTCTTTCTCTCTGTCACTTGTGACTGTTAGGTACAGAGAACAAACCCTTCTTTTCTTTTTGTTGCCAAGTTATTAATTGATGTTCAGGAGAGGATGGGAGGAAAGAAGCTTTGTCTGGCTCTGAAAAGCACCAGATGTGCTTTTTTGAATTGAGGAGAGGAATTAATTAAAATGAGGTAATAATATTAATCTCTCGACTGGAGTTAAGATTGGCTGTAACAGGAGGGGGAGCTCTCAGCGCATCAGGCAGGGGAAAGGGGGTTGATGGGCAGCTCAGCTCTCCCAAACCAGAGAGGGGCTGGGGACCCTCCTGCGATGCAGCAGTAATGGGGGAGGGATGTCTTGTCACCCGTTTCACGGAAATACCTGTGTGACTCTGCTGGGCTTGCTGCCACACTCAGCCCAAAGACAGAAACAGGAATGAATATTCAGTGATGAATGCGGGTGGAAATGCTGACAGAAAGAATGAAGTACAAATTAAGAAGCATTGGGATTCTTCTTAAAGTGTGTCTGTTTTGATTGCTTTTTCTGTAGATTTTTGCTATGTATTATATTGTTTAACAGAGCAAAAGAAAAACAGAATACATGTTTACTGTGTACTAAACTGTAAGTACCTTTTTCAGACATCAGTAATCATCCTTTCCAGCTGAGAAGGCAATACACTTGCAATAGAGCTCTCCAAAAAACAGCAATTGTACTATATTAGTGTTTCTGAAGCTATCCCTTATGGAAAAGCTCAACTGAATTTAATAAGGGTAAAATGAACTGGGCTATATAGTAATTTCATAGAATTAAAAGAGAATTAGGAGTTTAGTAGGAATTATACCTCTGCCATAGATGAGGCTGGCATTAGCTGATGCAAGGCTGTGTGCAGACCTGCCTCTGCTGTGCAAGTAAATAATCTGTGTGCCTATATGCGAGCATGATAAATCCTGATTTACTACCCAGTCTCAGAGGTGTGTGTATGCACGTTCCTGGGCATATGTCCAGAGCACCCCGGAGCAGAGGAGTGAGGACAGCAGGATTGCTGCTGTGTCCAGCAAGTGCTAGGGCCAGCTGGAGTCCACAGCAAACTCAAAGTAAGAGTCACTGTACTTTGATGTTCATTGGCAACTTGTATGAAGGCTGCCAATTTCTCTAGCTTTAAAAAGTAATTTGTTAGAAAACTAGAAATGACAAGGCATTTGGGGAGGTAGTACTCATGGGAAATCATTGTAGCATAGGTGCCCAAGTAATTCTGTTATTCTGGAATCCCCACACTTGAGTTTTAAAAGCAGACAAACTTCTTGTTATGACAACCTTTTTTTCCTGTGGGACAAACCATTTTCCTGGGACATATAGTAGTTATTAAAAAGTTTCAAATTCATGGCAAATATTTTTTTTTTCATCTTTGCCTCAGTTATTTTGGCATTAGTCAAAGAGCTGCTCTTTGGATTATATGTTTGTATTTATTCCCCTGCAAAGAAATCTGCATCTCCTACCATTTCTTTTTAGATTCCCAATCTGACGCATGGATGACCTGAGCACCTGAGAGGTAAAAAACTTCTTTCAGGTGCTGTGCATCCCACCAGTGGTCCCCAGTACAGGAGGCACATGGGGTATGGAATGGCTCCAGTCTGTTGGGCTCAAAAAATGGTCAGGCAAAAAAATCTCACTAAATAAGGAAGAAAATGAAAAATGTCATTCTCACTTTACAAACTTGAAGGGGAAAAATGTTTGTCAATATGTATTACAGCCCAAATTAAGCCTCTCTGGGCACTTTTTCAGCTGCCTGTGCCAGCAGTTGTAAACCTCTCGTCGCTCTAGGTGTGTGAGACATTGGGCAGCTGAAAGCCACAGTATGTGAACCTCAGTGGCTCCACTAGAGACATGAGCACAACCATGGCTGCTTGAGTGCAGGTTCTGGCCTTGCCAGCTTTACAGGTAAGCTGTATTATTTTCAATTGCCTTCTTTAAGACTTTTGAGTGTTTCTGATAAAATAGTGCTGTTTTTCCTGCAAATTCATGGAACTTTAGTGACATCCAGTGACAGGTTCTACTGGAAGGTGTTTTTTCCCCCTGGAATGATGGGAGAGAAATGCTGGTACCCTGCCAATTTCCCTTAATGGGATCAGCAGATGAATTTGAACAGAGGCTGAAAATCAGACTCACAAACCATATACTATTGATTGTTTCAAGGCAGTTGGGATTTACATTAGGTTTGCTTTTCATATTTAATGTGTAAATTGCTGTTGAAAGTGTGTTGTTTAATCACAGTATAAAGGCAAGATCTTGTGTGGAAATCCATTTAAATAAGGCTCTTTGAAGAACTTTCTCTGGGCTTTTCCTCCAGTTTTTCTGTCTCTTAAAGAAGCTGTCTGATTGTGGAAGTCAAACCTGTGAATAGTGCCTGTTGTTTTACTATTTTTTCAGACAATTTAATTAAAATTGGAGTAAAACCTCATTTTGTGGGGAAAAAAAAAGAAAATCAGTGATTACATACTCTGACAATGGTATAAAATGTAATAAACTGTGGTAGCTTACTTAAAAAGTAGCTATGCATGGATTAAATTTTATAAAACAAATGATTGTATTCAACTCCTAAAGTGTAGTGTTTTAAGCTAAATGAAATCTGAGGTTAAATGACATTGCAAGCTGGAGAAACGAATATTTAAAAACTATATTCAAGCTAAATTGCCAAATGGTTACTCTTGTATAGTAACATCCAAATCACGGCAATTGTTCTTCTAATAAATATAATTTCTATAGCATTTTCTTTGATTATTCAGTTAACTGCCAGTGCTGTTTTACCTCTTTATAATAATGCGTGCTTTCTTTTAAAAAAAAAAAAAAGGAAAGCAAAAAAAAAGAAGTTGGTTATTTCTTTGGTCAGGGCCTATTTGCTCCTTTTTTATGTGAGATTTTCAATACTCGGCAATGATGCCGAGCAAAAAAGGTCCATCCACTTCACTTGTGATGCCTCGTGCATTACCTAAAGCACAACAGAACAATGGCAGACAACAGAGCCTTTCTCCCCGCTAACAATGCAGTCACCATGACAACCAGCAGAAGAACGTTTGGCCAGGAAAAGCTGGGAGCTTGGCGGACCAGCCTAATCAAAAAATGGAATAACATGACAACAATTACACTGATGAGTGAGAGGGAAGCTACAGATGCATTCAGACACCTATGGCACTGCTGGCTGGATGCATTCAGCATTATTTTTTTGTTTTGTTTTGTTTAGTGTCTTCTGTTTTTTAAGAGCTGGTAAATAGACAAGATCGAATTGTGTAACAGAATGTCAGTGCTCTAGTTAAACTGAAAATTCCTTTTCTTTTGCTGTGCTACTTCAAGCACACTGAAGAGGCTTTAGGAGAGATGAGGTTTTGAAGTGAAATATGTAATAGATACAATATGAGTGTCACAAGGCAACTTTATTTAGCTTTAAAAATGTAAACTTGGATTTTCAAATGCGTGGATGCAAATAAATAAGACTGGATTGTGTTATGAATAACCAGCCTCACCTTTCACTTCAATTTTAGAAAACTGGACATATGTCAAGAATTGATTAGTAGTCATGGCTTGTTGTTTTTAAACCAACCCATTCTGCATATTAGTAATCACTCTAAAATTTATCATGGCATTTTGTGCAGACCTCTCTACCAATTCCAGGGAAACTTGAACTGCGTGCACATGTGCCACAAATCAAGCGACAGACATAACGATATACTTCTCTGAAATACCCCAAATTTAGCGTGCTAATAGCCTCCTATTATAAGCTCCCAATTACATGGCAAAAGTTCTGGTATTTTCTTTATAGGAAAGGGGTGAAGAGAACTTTTGCTGCTGTTGCTGACAAATGAGTCTGTGATTTCTACTGTTGAGAACAATTTATACATTTTAGGGATGGGGATGGAGAAGAGAAGTTGCTGTTTTAAAATGCTGAGGTATTTGGCGATAGCCAGAAGGCATTTTAACAGTTTGAAAACAGCAGTGAGCACAAAACCCTGGGTGTTTCTAGGTGGTTTATCTGATAATGGCATTGTAGAGTTGAGGCATTTGGCCAGTCCTTTCTACACTACCCACTGCTTTAGCCAAAACTGCCTCTATACTCTGTCATGCCTTCTCTCATGCCCTTCATGGCTCCTGGGGAAATCTTGCAGCCAACTTTAGGTATCATATGGAATTATTAATTATTTTATTGCATAGTTAAAATAACTGTGTAAAAAATGCTAAGGCAAACCCTTTCCCTTGCTTGAAGCCCTTTGAACTTGACTGACTGTATAAAGGAGTCTTCAGCCAATGCAAAAACAAAGGCCAGGGGTTCTCCTACCAGCTGCAGATCTTTGCTTGGCACAGCCATCAGTGTTTGTTACTGCTCCTCCGCCACGTAAGACGGAGAGATTGCTGCATGCCAGGCATGGGCCATGCACAGCACAACAACCCGGGGTTTGAATACGAGGTAACAGCAGAGCCGAGCAGTGCTTTACATGGAGTGGTCATCACACACTGGCATCGTCTCCTTTTGTTAGCACTACAAGAAACTTTAGGCTGCTAACTTCTACTACTCTGCCGCTCTCTCACTAAATTCCGCTCTCCCATTTGCCCACCGGATTCCAAGCACCAGCTTCATATCAGGACTCTGAACTCAGCTAGAGATAGCTCCATAGAGATCTTTAACCCCATATGCTTCTTGTTTTGTACATGTACAAAACCCTTTGATTCTTTCCCTCTGAGATGACTGCATTTTATTCAGATGCTCATGCTGACCATCTCCTTTGTGCAGTTATCTAAAACTTACCATCACCACCAAAAAGGCCTTCAGTAGAGTTGAACTCAGGCTTTTTGGAAGTAAAGTTCCCAGACCAGCAGTGAGCTCATCGCTCAACATAAAAGCATTAGAGCCCATCATACTCATCTTCCAGCTGTAGATATTTGTGCTACAAAGAGTGACAGAGGCAAATTAGGTTAGATTGTTTGCTGGACACCATTTAGATTAAATTGAGTGGGGTGTTGGAGAGGTTAGAATAAATCTGGGTGATAGTGGTAAATCTTAGCAGAAAATTCAGGAGTAAGATAGAAAGGGGGAAATGGCAGAGAATAAGAATATAGAGATTGTGTTGAAGACAAATTCAGGTCAGCCATACCTAGGCTGGAGACTGGGGATAGAGGACACATTAATCCAAAGGATGCTAGAACAAGGCTGGGGCCATCATCAGGGTTGTACAGCAAGCTAGCATGCTTGCCTTGGCATGCTGTTGACCTTGGGTCTGTCCCCTCCTCTTACACCTGTATTGTTGTCGCTGCACCTGGCTTTCTCCTGCTTGCCTATTGAGTGCTAAACACTAGTTTTTCTTCTTTTCTTTATTTTTTCTTCTTTTCATGGAAGATCATGCCTCCTTGCTCTTCTTCAGATTCTCCAACCCGTTAAATATCCTCAGGCACCCATGAGGGGAGGCACAGAAAGAAGAGACATCATAGGGAAGTAGGACTTCTTTCCACTAGAAACAGCAAAGCCTCCATCTGTCTGTGCATGGCCTCTGAGGTAACTTGAACAGGCTGGTATACGCTTAGGGTGGCCTATTTAATCTAAAAAAGTCTAAGTCTTTAAGAGAACTGTAAAGGTAGAAGCAGGTGCCTGCTCAGGAGGTGGGAGGCTCAGAGAAGTCCCCAAGATATGTTTGGTGGTAACAAAATTTAAAGAGAACATGACAATATGTGCTGATACATCAAATCAGAAGAATAAGAGAGGTCTCATAAATATAAGAATTGAAGGCATGCAGAAGGAGAAAACCAGACTTAGGGTCCCCTTGCAAATCCCTGAGAAAGCAAAAGATAAATCAGGAGCTGATAGAGGTGGCTGCAGCTTTGCTGATGCTGAGTGTGGGGGGCTAACACTGTAATACATCTGCTCTCAAGGTGGAACCACTCCCTGGTCTGGTCTCCTGTTTCCCTGACAGTCTCAGTGAAGAAGGGAGTGGGGAGACAGTGGGCTGTGCGAGTGTGCTGTGCTGGTTCTGTGTGCCACTTATGCCAAAACCTAATTTTATTAGCTCTGCAGGGCATGATTGATACTTAGGACTTCACACATCATTAAAGGAAAAATTACATGTAATGCTTGAAAGGCTATTTCTGGAGGAATTCTGTCAATTATGTGCAGCCAGCCCAAAAGCTTTTTTAATAACTCAGTCACATTTTTACTTTATCCACTTATTCTATACAGAAGAAAATTCTTACTAAATATAGAAGGCATGGCCTATTTTTAATAAAGTTGTGTGTTTTCAAATGTTTTTAAATGTCATACATCTAATTATTGTTTTTTCATGGGTATGACCCATATATGAGACATCCATCAACTTTTAAAATTGTTGTGCTTCTACAGTGGTGCCCAGGTAACCCAATCCCATCAACTAATATGTCAGTTAATATATGTGAAAACACAGTATCAACTGCTTTTGTAAGCAAAAGAGGAGGGATGGGGAGGTCCTGGGTAGAAGACACCAATACAAGAAGAGGGGTCAGAGCCTGGCAAAGACAGAAGTAAGGAATGCGAAAGGAATATCCCCAGAAGGGTATAAAGAGGATGTTTATTACAGAAGCCTGTCTTTTGGACCTGAGTTGCCTATTTACTTCAAGCAAACAAGCACTTTTACTGCTTTCACATGTACACAACCCAACAGGGTGCTCCATAGCCAAAAAAAAAAAAACAAAACAAAACCAAAAAACCTGGTCTGTTCTAGCCCACGGCTTTTTTTTTTTTTTTCTGTTTCAGATACAGGGGTTATGCTTGCTCTTTTTCAGTCACACAATCCCTCTCTGACTTGATAGATTTTTATTTTAACTCCTTTCTATTGGGCTCAAAATTTCATGTGTCAGTCCTTTCAGTAGTCTGGGAAGACAGTTATCTGGTGTATCTTCCTTGAACACATTCAGCTCTTTCAATTCTTCTACCAGCTAAGATAGAAAACTATATTCTAAACATTTCTAGATACTTTCCTTATTATTCAAGCTGCTTTTGTTCCCAGCTTCTACATAGTTATCCTAGGTGAAACCTAAGGTAAAATAATAATTTAGTTTGGGGACCATACAGATGTTATTTTGAATCTCATTCTCTTTTCTCTGTTCTTTCTTCCCTCTTTATTCTTGAGAACAGAGAACATTTTGATAGATAATTTCCACTTCCTTTGGGAAAACATACTGGGTAAAACCCTGACTTTGGTCTTCCCATTACTTCAATATGCTGAAAATGTTTGCTTTCTCTTTCATATATTGTAAATAAGAGGTTTTCAAAACATGCTTCTTCATCATGCCTGATTTTACTGAGCATTTTTAACAAAGTGGGGGTTTTTTTAGCAGAGTGTAATCTTTAAATTGCTGTGGAGGCTTGTGGGGTTCAAACATCTCATTTCTTTTTAATTTCTCTTTCCCTGGTATTTAGAAATCATGGTAAGTGAGAACTTTTGTGAACTCAAGGAAAAACCTTTGGTTTAAGTTAGAAATAGAAGGTTGATAGGTGTTTTAGTGAAACAAATAGTCATGTTTACACAGTGTATTTATTCTTTCACTTGAATTTTTCCTTCCTGCTTCTTGTGTTTATTCTTTCCATATAGTAGCCATATTCTGATCTGAGTTGCATTTCTGGGCTTATGATGTTTGACTTTCTCATCCATAATTAATATTACTCTAATAATCTTCAGGAATTAATGTATTACCCTTCACCACAAGTTGTTCAAGTTTATTTTTATGCCCTAGTAAACTTTTAGCAAGAGAGCAGTCTGCACCCAGAGCTACTTGGAGAACAGCAAAGGTCTTTCTTCTCCCCACTCTATTCCCCTCTGCTCTGTCCCCCACTGACAGCATAATGACCCAAGGAGGATTTTCTTCTTTTGTGCTGTCCCATGCCATTTCCATTATTAGGACAAAATGCAAGGAGAACTCACAAAACTGCAGCTGGCAGGGGTATTTGCAGACAACTGGAGCACAGTATAAGTCCCTGTTCATCCACGGATAGTTGGTTGAATATTGCATTACATTTTCAGTGTTTGGTTGTTTGGGTTTTTTTAACTTTATGCCACTCTTACATTTTCTCCTTGTCCTGTCCTGATCACCCATCTTCTCTTCCTTGTTCAAGGCCCCTCACTTTTCTTTCCGTTGAGCCTCTTGTAACTACTGTGCCCATAAATAAAATTATGTTCCTTGCAGCCTGACGCAGGCATCTAGCTGAAATAGAATCCAAGTCAGCCTTACCTAAGGATTTTGTTCTGTGTGTGTAAACAGCTGAGAGATCTTTGTTATGAATGGATAGCAGAAAGGTGGAACAACAACAGTTTCAAAGTTTTGAGTCATTGTATCTAGAAGTGAACAAGCTTGATGGAGGAAAGCCAAGACGATAGAAAGACAAGACAATAGTCTTAAATAGCACAAGGAAAGCTGGCAAGCAAATCAACCCTGAATCTGAGAAGTGGTTGAAATGCAACACTAGTAGGCCAGAAATGTTATACAGACTTTTTCCCCCCCTCTGAGTATAAAGGGAAAAGATGGGTGATTTTCAGCTCAGACAGAATAGTACCAACAGAAACAGTTGCTCCTTCAGGGACTAGAGGTAGCAAGTTGCACACTTCCTTGAAAAGACAGCAGCAGGAGTGGTTCCTCTGACACCTGCTCTGAACAGAGGAGTGGGCTGCTTAGGGGGGTCTTGCTAGACCAGCAGAGGTGAGCTCTGAGCTGTGGGGAAGTTAAAAGCTAGAGCTGAACACAGTCCTGGGACATCCCTCAGCAGCACCAAGTAAATATTGCACCATAAAAAGGATCAGCTGAAGTCACAAGGGCGATGCTGTGGTCCCCAGGACTATGGTGTGAGACTCCAGGCTTGGTGAGTTTCCAGTAGGAGAAGCTCGGCAAGTAGGCTGGGCCTTGAGTAAGGAGCAGCCTAGTTCACATCTTCAGGTGGAAAGAGGCATGTGAGATAAGGATTTTGGCCAGCAGTTATTTCTGTTCTAGTTCTAATTCCAGTGAAGTGTGTATATGTGATGGCCACAGTTGTAAATCTGCTGTCTTTTTTTGTTGGAGGGAAACATGGGTCCAGCGATTCTGGAACAGATCTTGGTTGGTTTAGACATTATAGTGCTTTACTTGACTAATAACAGAGCAGAAATTGCTTTCTTCCCTCTTAGTTCATCCAAGATCTTCTAATCCATCTTCAGTCCCCACTGCCTCACTAAAAGTTCACATGACTTCTGCTTGACCAAATCCTGGAAAACTGCATTATTGCCCTATTTCTGCCATTAGCAATTGCCTCCTCCTTCAGCACCGGCAGCTGTCATTTACCTAAGTCTCCAGTAATTCCCGTGAAGAATTGTTCTCAGACAGACTTCTCACTGAGGTCTCACAAAGTTTTGTGTCAGCCCCTTTTTCTTCTCTCTCACAGACAGGTGCTCTCCTGACCCACATTAAAGATAATTCCATCACACCTGCCTGCGAGCTGCCTTGGCTATTAACGCTAGGAAGGAGTGAGTCAGTGTCACCACAAATTAGGTGACAGACAAACTCCTTCTAAGCAGTATGTGGTCATTGTCTGAAGGAATAAAACAAACAAACCAACCAAAACAAACAAAACAACCCCTCCCCCACTTCTTTTTGTAGAATCTAACAGTTGATTAATGTCTTGGCAACAACAAACAAAATTTGGAGTTTCCTCTGTTTTTATTAAACTAAATAGCAAAATGCACTGAGAGCAATGGTTTTAAATCAGGCTCTTACAGAAGATATCTCTTTATGCAGTGCAGAATGGGGAATATTTCTCTCCAAAAGGTATAAAACCTTAAATAAAATCTCACGTAACAAAAGAGCGATTTTAACTCTGAATTGTTTTCCAGTATCTGGCTATAGAGACATATAGTCACTGGTTTTGCATTCTTAAATTGAAGTTAAAAGAGATAGATAAAGAAGTAATATCTAAATGGATATCAATGGAAAATGGGATTATTTAAGGAGACTCATCTCCTAGGTGGATAAAAATAAGATATTCAGGTAATTTTCAAAATGCAAAGCTATCTTATACAATGGAGACAGCTAAAAAGTACCATTTGCTAGCCTGCAGAGAATGATTTGTAGTCATCAGGATCCTGCAGGTAATTGAGGATATCTGCATCAGCATATTCTGCATTACTGCAAGAATATTATTGTAATGAAGCGGCGTGAATGTACGACTGTAATTGCCCTCTAGTGCACAGCCCTGGAACTGATCCCAGTTGTGGCATACGACTGCTCTGCTCACAAAAGGAAAAAGATCCTGAAAAAAGTCTGAAATGGGGGGAGACAAAACCAAACCCTAGCAGCGTCAGGAAGCTTTGAGTAGGCATGGATGTGATAAGGGAGGGAATCCAACCAGCGTATACCAAAACCGTCCTGTTATCTGAACCAACACACGGTAAGTGGGGATGACTGGCTTCAAAACCTCAGGGCTCCTCCAAACCCAAATGCTACCTGAGACATGGCCATTAGGAGCCTGAGTAACCACGGGCCTCTTGTTCTGCATCACTCCCAGCAGTTTGCGCAGGGTCATGTTTCATGGGAGGCTCAGGATGCAGTCCCATAACACTTCTGTAAAATCTGATATTTCTGTTAGTGGTGACAAAAAATTAAATGTTCTGAAAGTGCTAATTCTTTCCTCGGATGGGCAAGAGAATGAGTCCCGTATTCCACATGCAAATCACAAGCAAAATCCTCTCTGTGCTAGTAAGCAAACCTCGAATGAAAGTTCACAAGTGAGTTCATTCCTCCAGACTCTGTGTTGGATATTTTCTTTGTGTTATTTCTCACTATATAAAATTTAATGACATTGCAGAGTGCAATATCTTGACTCTATGTGAATAAATCATTTGGCAACTTGTCTAGTTCACATACATGTCTTATTAGTGTTTTGTTCACAGATATGAGCCCTCTGTTGATCCTGTTATTGTGTCTGGTGTTCTAGTTAATGTGTCTCACTACACTTCCCTATAACAACCTGGGTTTAAGTTGTTGAATATTGTTAAGGTTTTTCCAGTATAGAATGAAGTCTGGATTCCTTCAAGGCAGAGATAAAATTCCTATGGACATTCACAGAATTTTGGCCATGTAAATTTCTTCATATGGCACCTCTTCACTATTTGTCCTTATCTAAGACCTCATCAAAGTTTTAAATCTGCCAAAGCTGTATCTGAGGTTCGTACTCTTATTATTAAGATCTACATATTTTCCAGTCATCAGCCTAAAAGATAATAGTCAATTTCTGCATATCATTTTCCTGTTTTTCTCACCATTGTCCTTCCTTTCAGAAATGAAAGAAATACATTTCCAGTGCTGTAGACCCTTTCCACAATAGCGTCTAAGAAATGGCCTCTGTGACCAGACATTTGCAGCAAAATTGTGTTGCTACATTTAAATTGCCAAGACTCAGTAGCCAGCAAGTTAATAGAGTTCTATTATAGTTGTGATACATGAACTCCACATTGTTATGGTAACGACATTTTTCTTTCTTCCCCTTGAAGTAGCAGAGTAAATACCAAGAATATCACATTGGTCTTGGAATGGTAACTCCTTTGCTTTCACTCAGCATAACTGTGCAGTAATCAGAATTGCGTATGAAAAAATTAAAATGTCATATATCTCATTCAGTGTCCCTGCTAACTTAACGAAGGTCAAAGCTAAACCAAAGCATCTGTAAGCATTAACTTCAAAATAAGTGAAGGGAAGTATAAATAATACATTACCTGGCCATTAGCCATGACATCCAGGAAGCTGGTCTTCTAATTCTGAATGCTTGGGACAGGATCCAGATCAGCACAACTGTGCTCTGAAAGCATCATGGTGGTTTACAGTGGTAGTAAAAATATAATATTGTTTTTTCATATAGTCATCATAAGATATTACAGCTGACCAGATGGTGGAGCAATTACATTTCCATAGTTCTAAATGGCTATTTAGCTTATCCACTCATGAACTGTTAATTAAAATTGGAAAAGATATAATTTACCTTCAAAGGGAAACCATAACTGTAGAGGACATGCTTAAACCAAGACTCAGAAATGTTATTAAACTAGAGATGCATTTCCTTCACCTCCCCACATAAACTAATAATCAACAAACAAAAAAGTCTTTGACAATAGGGCAGTGACATAAACAGATGAAAGGCAGGAAACTCAGGGAGCCGAGCTGTGCTGAGACCACGTGTGCGACACACCAGTTTTTTGCTGCAAAGGATCTGAACCCCTCCAGCTGTGTGGGTGAACACATGCTGCACTGAGGATCCCTCACACACACACAGAAGGATGAGCTGCTGGGTAAAAGCAACGCCCTCCTCCAGAACCAGAGAGCACTGATACAACACCCTGTGTGTCAGGTCACATTTGTCTTAATTCAGCTGCAACACAGTTTGTGGGTTCAGCTTTATGCAATAGCTAATCAATGTACTATTAAATTCTATTACAAGCTAGGGTTTAATTTAGCCAAACAGATACACAATTCAAAATCCTTGTCTATTAGGGTAATGATATATTCCTTTTTTGTTATAAAGTGAATTTTTGTGTCAATGCCTTGATACAAGTACACTAGAGTTAATTCATTAAGAAACAAAGGAGTCTTAGGGCTGAAGTGAATAAGGCAGGGAAGGTTTTAAGGAAGAAGCAATATCTTTTATTGGACAATTTAAGTTTAATGGAAAAAGAACAGAAAACATTTCTTTACTACTAAAACAGACGAGCAGAGAAGGGTTTGAGGTAGCTTAATGCATTTTCTTTAAACTTCTCTCTTCAGTTAATTCAGCTTCCTGAGTGTCTCTGTGTAGGCTAACCTAAGGCTCCCGGAGGCAGATCTGCAAAGTTCCCACCCAGCTCCCAGATGAAGGTATTTGAGTCTCAGCCTTTCTGCAGTATCGCTGCTTTGAAGGGGTAAGGCACAGGTTCCCCGCCTTCTCCATCCCACAGCCACGGTGTGCCCTGTGGTTCCAGAGGGTAAGGAGGATGTACACACTCGCTGCTGTAGTCTGTGTCGTGCCCTCTGTCCCTTTTCCCTCTCCTGGTGAATCATGATTCTATTTCTTCTGAAGAGCTGCAACTGCCCTAAGCTTGTTTGGGCTTCTCTCTGCCCATGGACCAGGAAAGCACAGCTTGTTTTTATTGTCCATTAAGTTAAAAATACCCAAAGCCTGAACAAGAAAATGGAAAGGAAAAAAAGCGAGTGAGGAAGACGTATGTCTCACCCACCATACAATGACTTAAGGCACCAGAAAAGCTCTGCAGTTAACATGACCTTGCTAACCTGGGTTTGTTGAGACAAAGAAGACTTCAATAATTGGAGTTTGAGATATCATTTGCAAGCAATTAACATACTAAATGATTTTATAGTTAACCTACCGGGGTTGTTCAATACACATTGTTGATGTATATTAATATCAAATGATATTCATTTGATTTGTCAGTTATTTTTAAGTCTTCCTCCTGTTAAATGTAAAATATTTGTGAGAGCTACAGAAGGGACCCAGACACACCCCACAATAACTGCAATATTGATGTTTAGGAGGAATCATCCAAGTTTCTAATTCAAACTTCCCTTCAAAGGATTTCTGAAGTGTCTCAAAGTACCCTCCGACAGTGCTTTAAAATATATGAAATTATAAGTTAGAAATAGTATTCCTATCCATTATGGAATACCTATAACTTAAATACTCTCTTACAAAGACCACACAATAAGTCTTGTCCCCACTTTCCAATGGGAAGCTCACAACTTTGTGCCTGCCCTTGCTCCAGACCCCCAGGCTCTGGCTGCACCATCACTCTCACTCACAGAGCAGCGTTCCTGTGCCTGGCTGGAGGGGAGATGGCAGCATGGCTCTTCTAAGTCCAGTGAGCAAGAACACTGCTCTTTTAGAGGACAGGAAAGATACTTGACTCCCTGGGCAATATCCAAGGCAGTCATTGTAAGAAAATAAAATGGCAAATGATCAGGTAAGGCAACTTGGTTTTTTCCTTGCTGTGGCAATTTCTGAATGCAGACCCAGAGGAAGAACTCCTCTTGACAGTTCCTGGCTTCTCAGCTAGAACCTCACTAAGGTTATTTCCTGATGATTCCTCAGACTTTCTTCGTAATTTCCTGGCTCCTGTATCCCTTCCTTTTAGTGCTGTGGCTGTTCTATAAAATTATCTCAGGTAGTTTAAGCTCTGCTGTGGAGGGCACTACAAGCATGTAGTGGACCAAGCACCCCCATACCTGTCCAAAGTCCTGGATAGTCTAGTACAGCCTATCCTTAAGCCTGCCCTTAATCTGTTTTTACCTCCATGGCTTCACTCCCCCATTCATTAAAGCTAGCACATAATGTAGATATGAAGAACTGAACTTCTTAAAGCATTAGCAGGCACATGTTTTCAATGAAAAACAAGGGACAAAAGTAGAACTAGCTGGTGCCTCCTTTTTGAGCCCTGTCTGTAACAGCCCATTAAAAGAAAAAAAAGTCTGAGTTTCAAGAGCAAAGCCAGCTCAAGCCTTGACACCAAGGAAGGACAAGTGATTTGGTTTCTATTTTTAACAGTTTGTTTATAGTGAGAAACAAGTGTATTTGGTCTAGCTGTTTATTACAGAAAATGCATCTCTAAGTGGGAACTATACAAAACATACTAGTACTCAAAAGTCCCAAATTTACGAGAACTATAGTTAGCACAGGACGGAAATGCTTAAGTGGCACAAATTGCAGGTATCAGCCTCACTTTTCTTCATCCAAGTTACTTCACAGTGAATTACTTCAGGAAGACTTTGATAGACATTTTTTTTTCAGTAGTTTTTGCTCTCATTTGGCATTTAGTGAAGTAGGGTATCCACATGACTGTGTGTGCTTTGAAGAGAACAACTGAAACCACTGTACTGAGAGTCTGTGGGTATGACCTTTAGCAATATGTTAACAGTTCCACTTGCAGACTATTTGCAGGAATTGGTTTTCCTTTCCTTCACTTCAAAGCTGGATGCTGAAAAATATGACTCTTCAATTCTTCTGACTGGTTTTTCTGTTCGCTGGAGATTGACTCATTTCCTGTATTTGAATAAGATAGTAAAAGTGGATATAAAATGTTCTTTTGCAATTGTAATCAGAATAGCTCTCAGTGCTGATATTAATAGTGAATTCTAAGACTCTGCCTGATAGCAGCTGAGTTTTTGGTTTCATGGGCTAGATTCTGTTCTCATTTATTTAATTGTAAACCCAGAGTAACTCCCAGAAGTCAAAAGACTGAATTTCTGCAAAGATAGCAGAGGTCTGCCTCTTGCTGTGTTTCTTCTGTGACTGGGGGGGGGGGGACATCATCAATCTGGATATATGAATCAGTGCACAGATTAATCAGACATTCTCTAAACTGAAACTTCTGCCTTTTGGATTCATTTCTATAAAGAGATCCATTACTTGACTGCTCTTCTAACTCAGGTAGACCTTATTTAAACTCTATCACCTCTATCACCTTTACCTGTCATTTTTTCACTGCAGTCTATACGACATTCTCCAAATCACTGAAGGATGAAAACTTGCAGAATTCAAAACAGAGGTAAAAAAACAACAGGAAGAAATAGGTATCTTTTATCAGTGTGGCATGTGGCTCTTAGTACTTTTAAGGAAAGGCTGTTGAGCAAGAACTCTTTTGGAATGCAGTTTGTCTGTTAATTCTTGATTTTGCCAGCTGCTCTGTTGCTTCAGACTTTGCAGAAGTGTGTTCATATCAATGTGTGCGTATTTGAAGCAGTGTGGGAGTATCTCACCCTGAATCACGTTTTGTTGGTTAGATTTCAGAGACTGAACTGCAGGGTATAATTGAAATTTATCACTTTAGTTAATTCCAATCAGAAGTGTTCCTTTGGCACACCTGCCCTAAGCATACAGGAGAAAAACATCAAACCAATAACACATTGGAATTTTGTGATCATCCCATGCCAGTGGTTTCCTCTTTTGATACAAAGATCTATCGTGGCATCTTCAGCTTAAAGAAGGAAGGGAAAACACAAGCCTGTCTCCGCTCAGACCAAGGCAAGTAGAGGAGAGCAATCTCTGCCTGAAGGCTGGGTCAACCACTGCAGTGCACATTTGTAGTTACTCTTTGGTCTCAGAGAAGTTAGGCATTAAATATGGGGCTTCACATTTCTACATCACTGCCCTAATTCTGCGGCAACTCAAAGATGCCTTTGGTGTCTCTTTTGTGGGCTAAAGTATGTGAGTTACACTGGTAGTCTGCTTGTTTTCCAGTATGTATGTTTCCCATGTTTCAAAGATTACCACTTCAAATTGTAAACTGACCTTCTAGGAGATACAGGGATGAAAAAAACCCCCAAATTAAAGTTACTAGAAATCTTATTACTAGATACATTAAAGCTTGCACTTAAGTAACTTTCCTTATCTCAGTATCTTACCCAGACATATGTTAAGAATATAATTGGTATTTTTACAGTTCCTAGGATGCAAGAACATTCTGCAAGCTCCTCTTTGGTCTCAGTGGTCTGAAGTAACTACAGGAATTATGGTTTAGATGCAGTTCAGCTTTCTTCTGTACTCCTGGGCACTGCAAGTGAGCAGATTTGAAGCATGGTTACAGTCTGTTTGCTCAAGCTCGATTTGGAAGCAATGCCATGTGAAGTCTGCGTGTGTTTAACCTGGTGCTGTGACTAGATCCAAATCATATCAGTCCTGTGTTTAGACCAACAGGACAGACATGGTAGTTTAGACACAGGTCTCATGTCCAAAGTTTTGGATAACCTACCCCTGGTGTCTGCATGCCCAGTGGATTTCAGAAACCTTCATGAGAGAATAAGTTTTAGGGAAAATGGAAAAATATTCTGATTATATGGGCCAAGATTTACAAAAGTTACCTTTGATTAAGTTTTGGGCCAGACATAGATGTCAAATCATAGGAAAGACATTTATGGGACTCAGATTCACAGAGGCTCCTACAAGGTGCCAGAGAGATAGGCTTTCTGTGTACTCAGTAGACCAATGATATGCCACAGTCCACCGACACCTTCTGAGAGAGAAAGGAGGGGAAAGGCAATTTGGTGTTGAGGTCCTGTAGGAGAGTCCACAAAGGTCAGGGAAGTTCTAGGTTGTCTATTGACATGCTTCAGTCAGTGTGGATGACATACAAACTTCATGCCAGCTCAGCTTCTCAGCTGGATATCTGGCTCCCGGGCCTTCTAGATGATCCCGAGAGCACTATTGCAAGACCAAGGCCAATGTGACTGCCTCAAATCCCCAGCCCAGTGCCTAGCCCAGTGCCCCACTGCCTGCTCTCGTGGCCATAACAGCCGTCATTCATCTGGCTGAGGACCCTGCTCTTTTTTGGGAGGAATTCTGCCTGGAACAATGAATATGCACAACACGTGCCAAATAATAATGAACTACTTCATTACCTAAATGGAACTGTGAGAAGTAGGGCTGATGGACCTAGCTGAATGCCAGATCATTATTAAAGCTGGGTTTAAAAATGACACCATTTCAGTGTGTCATCTCTTGGCAGACTGCCTGCTCAGAGGACCCTTGCAAGGGATCTCACTGGGGGCTGCTGTAGATTGGAGAGCTGTCAATTCATGTGAGGAGGTCTACAAGGCAGAACTATTTTATTAATGGAGTGTTTGGCTCTTTTGGATGCTATGGGAGAACAAGGAGGCTTCACCAGTGCTCTTCTCACCTTGTGTGAGATGGGGCAATTGGAATTGGTCCAGTGCCCGCAGGAGCTTGTAGTCATGGCAGAGAACAGTTAATGTGATGCTTTGCAACCCTTGAGGGGATGGGGAACTTCTTGTCCCAAAAGAAAATACTATTATGTGGTTTTTAGATGTCATATATGGATATAAAATAAAAATTAATGCAAGAGAAATTTGCACACAAAAATAAGTTTGGCACATACAGCAAAATGCACCAATGGACATCATCTTACATGGAGTAAATCAGGTGCAGCCATTTTTTAATGATATTTGTCTCCTTTGGTCTTGACTGTGAATGCAGTTATATTTCCAAATATGTACTTGCTGATGTTTTCATTTCTTCAGTGCTGATGACATAAAAGATCTTTGCACTGGGTATGCTGTTTGCTGAGGAAAATTCCACTTGAACTCCAGAGGAATCTGAAGAATTCTGACAGAAAGTTTGAGGGGGCAGGATTTTACTTTGCACTCCCTCTTGACTTCGGTCTGCTCCCTTTGAAAACAGCCATAAAGCTAACATTGATTTAAATGGATGTGTAAGTAAATTGATCCTGATTGTTTTGGGAAGCTCTGCCCTGAAAATTCTGAGCTACTGATTTTATTTCTACTCTTACATTGTGCCTTAAAATTCAAAAAGAAAGACCTGCCTTCTTAGATTCTCACTAGTATGAATTAAACTCATTTATTATAATCTTTTTTAAGGAGCAGTGTTGCTTCCCTTAGATTTCTAAAGACTGGGGAAAGTAATGCTTTTAAGAGATTGCACCCAGCGAAAAGAAAGGAAACACTGTGCTAGTGTTGGAACAACTTTTTAAAACATTTTGGAACAGGTCTTGATTGTTAACTTTATGTGCATTTTAAAAAGCAATACATAAATAGATACAACATTAGTTTAACATAAAAATTTGAATTAAATGTTTAAAATGTTTAAATAAATAATTTTTACCCAACAAAATTTTTCTGCCTGAAAAGTCATCTGTTGGATAAATTAAAAAGTTTTTTCCATCTGTTTGAATCACATTTTGGAATTTCCTGAAAAATAAAAAATGATGTTCCTAGTAGTTGTAATATGTGGGAGATGTTTTGCTTAGCATTGCAGAATGCAAGAGTTATATTTGCAGAGCTATACCCTAACAGGTTTTGTTATAACATGGCCGAATACAAGGTATTTTCACCCTCTGGAAGGAGGAATGTTGCGCTTGATTTTAAGGAAGGGACATACATTTTGGAGAAAGTGGTTGATACAATTGGAGCTAAAATAATTGAGCTGTTAGTGAGGGAGTTCGCAGCTGGGAAGTTTTCAGATAGATCCATGGGGAAAAACTAAGTAGAAGGCGGAGCCCTAATGTTAAGCATCAGTGACATTGCTACTGAAAGAAGAGGGGTTTTTGTCTATTTGCCCTTGAAAAAGAGCCTGAGGCTGAAAGGAGTTACAAAAAAAAATCTGTGAAATCTGTCTACATTAAGAAAGTCTGTCTACTGTAAGAGTGTAAAGAGGTACCATCTTTTCCAGTTTACCAGAGAAGATGAAGACCAGGAGTGACTATGGTCTGTAATTTCTATAGTGAAATGATTTCTGATAGCCCAGGGCTCTCGAACTTTGCAGACCAAGACACAAGTAGGTAGGAAAAAATTCAGACTAAGAATAAGGTGGTTTTATGATAATGCTAGTTAACTTTCAGAACAACTTGCCAAGAGATGGACTAGATTCTCTGTGAAATCTCTAAACAAGAGATTCTCTAAGACAATTCACAGGAATTACCTGCTGGAAACCTCTGTCCACTATCACACAAGGCATGGATTAAGATAGTCCCTTCTGGCTGTAAATCTGTGCATGTATATTTTAGATAGAGATGACAAAAAAAAAGAGGAGGATAGAAAGGCGCAGAAGTTGACAGTAGAATTTTCTGGTTACTGCAGATATCATGCTTTAATATTCAGTCTTTGATTATATTCTGTCAGGATTGATCTTAAAAAGGCTCAGGTCTTTAAAATTAAACTAAATCAAAAGATAATGTAGCTGAAGGGATCTGCCATAAAATGGGTTTTGTGCATAAGGCACAGCCTCAAGGGCTGGGGCTGGGGAGGGAAAGTGGAGAATTTGTGAATTAAGATCAGGCAGCCAATCTGCTTATCTTTGCTGGGTTTTTTTAAATCTATAGATTCCAAAGGGAATGGATTATATTTATATAGATGTATAGAAAGAGTCTTTTGCTCTGAACAGCTCCTAATGCAGGTGAAAACCATGTATTGATTACTTAAAGAAAGTTAAAATAAAAGCAATTTTTCCCCCATTTCCACACATTGCAGCTTTTGGCCTATCCACTCATAGC
This sequence comes from Gymnorhina tibicen, assembly GCA_013399875.1. NCBI lineage: Eukaryota > Metazoa > Chordata > Aves > Passeriformes > Artamidae > Gymnorhina > Gymnorhina tibicen. The sequence continues at coordinate 1,210,695 of VXAZ01000687.1, read as the reverse complement.
TAAAAAAGCATTCTTTCCTGATAATCAAGCTTCAGCTGTCTGAATTTCAGGCCGAGCCTCTCATCTTGAGCTTTGCTGAAGAGCTTCTTTAATTAACCATTATACCACAGATGTTATTGATTTTTTTTTTTTTTTCAAATCTGGTTGAAACATCATTGTGCTGGATCGTCGCCAAGACGAAGGCCTGAATTTTTTGTGCACTGCTTTTACTCCTTCTGCATACCTTATTAGTCTCCACGTCTGTTAAGTGCAACCCTTAGTATTGACTCAGAAAATATAGCATTGATTTTTAGCCTTGCAGCCGTGATCTAAGGGCTCCTAATTTGGAATGTGGAAACCAGAGTTCAGCGAGAAGCTGTATTACTATACACTTCCTACAAGTAAGACCTTTCACTCTCTTTACCTTTTTTTTGCCAGACTTTTGATGTGGTTTAAAGTTCTTGGAATTGTTTTTTTTTTTCAAGAGGAATAGAGCAACATTTCCAAGACATGTCTGCTTACATGTGTGTAAATAAATATATGTTTATATATATTAAAAAAAAATAAGAGTAAGTAAAAGGTCTGATCGGTAAAGGTGCTGGTCACCACACTTTATAACGAATTCAGCCAGGTTGTGGCAGCTTAGTTCCTTGCCAAACCTGTTTGCTCACCTTTAGCAGCATAAGCATAATCCTGCGAGAGAAATTTTGCTGCCCAGATTTCAGTATTTTGGTGGCATTGTTTTAAATGTGACTGCATTATTTCTTTTAGTCGGTCATTGGTATACTCGTCCCAGTTATTAAAATGGTAACATCTTTGGTCGATCTAATTCTTGAATTTAAGGACTCGGTTAAATCATTGCTGGGGGGGGGGGGCTTATGCTTTAGCTTGGGGGAGAAGCTATGTCCAAGCCTTGAGTAATCTCAGCCTTCCTAACAACAGCACATTCCTTTCAAAATACGTCTTCCTCTGATGGTGAATTCAAGAACTAAAAGTACGACAATAGGTTCCTAAATTCTGATAAGATTTCTCTGAGTTTAGTGATACGTTATTTAAACATAATTTGAAGCTTTTAAAATACTGTAATGGCACCTCTTGACCTTTCGAAAATCACATGGAGCAGAGAGATGGTGAAAAATGTTTATTTACTCTGCATTAGAAGCTAAATCCCTGTTCCTTCTTAGAACCGGTAGTTCTTTTATACGGGGTAACTCATGCATGGCACTTCCATTCTTCAAACAAGAGCTAGACAGTCCTACTTGAACTGCAGAAACAATGACCTGCAGTCTCTCCTATGCCTGAGTGATAAACAACAATGCAGACCTCTTGACAAGCTCTGGCATCAAGCGTGGAGTCTTGCAGCTCAACATGTCTGCTGAACAGAAGTTAGAAAAAGAAAAGATCATCTTGTAAACAATTAATTAATGTTTGTCATGAATTATCATTTTTACTTCCTTCTCAAGAGGCTCAAAGGGAATAAAAAGGCATTTTTGCAGGTGGTGGCATTCAAAGTAAGGGCAATCAAATGTTTGAGAGCAGTGGCACAGCACTTTGAGTCTCTAAGGGTGAATGGTGCTAGGATTAGAGCACAGCAGGGGGTTGAGGGTTTCAGGTGTGAAGCTTAATGTTTGTGATCAGCAAAAAAAAGTCTTGAATTTATCTAAACTGCTCTTCTGCTAACAGTACTTCTAGCACATAAATGTTCTGAAAGTGACAAGTGTTCTCATTGCTCTTCTAATGCAAACATGATCTGCATTTGAAAGATGCATTCCTTTTGCCTAAATTAGAATGTGCATCACAAAGAGCGTAAGATGATGACCCAAAAACAGTTCTTTACACACACACACACACACACACACACACACACAGAGTCTCTTTCTCTCTCTCTTTCACCTCCCCCCAACCCCCCCTTCAATTCAAGATACAGCCACCAAAATGCAAACTTCCACTCCTTTTTAAACAGCTACAAGAGCTGCCACTCTGTCCATTATTCCGCCCGCACCGCAGGTTTGTAATTAGGATGCTTTACCACCGGTGCTTCAGTTCTTATCTAGCATCATTCACACAGAGTTTCGTGTCTTTGCAGCGCTGTGCCGAGCAGCTCAATTTTATTTCGGTCAAGCAGTTTTCAGGGATTTTATGCTGTGACATCCTAACGCATGCACACTCTTACCTCCTCCTCCTCCTGCTCATATTGCTGAGCACCACAGAGCAGATAGCATGATAGGAGTCCTAACAATAAATTAAAGCTATTCTGAGGATATTAGTGGGTTTAGGACTTGTGCAGGACATTTGCTAACCCTGGGGGGAAAAAAAAAAAAAGGTCTCAATAAATAAGACTAATAAATGGATTGTACAGATTATTTTTCTCCCCGCCTGCCTTTTTGGAAAATATTTTTCCTGTATTTAACAGTAAATAAAATCTTTGTAAGCAGGTGGAAGAATCTGTCCCTAAGACAAAAAGCATTGGGCAATATAGGGTAGAAATGAAAGCAGCAAACAAAAAAAAGCCCTCAAATATATATATAAATGTAGGAAAACCTTCATGGATCCTCTATTTTTGCTTCAAAAGTTTTCACGATGCAACATGCTGCTACAATTTGATATCCAGAGGGAATGTGCTGCCTTCTAGAATTTGAGAATTATGGAGGCAGACTGCACTGTAACCATAAAGGTAACTACATATATATACATATATATACAGATATATATACAGATATATATATACATATACATATATATCTATATCTATATCTATATCTATATCTATATCTATATCTATATCTATATCTATATCTATATCTATATCTATATCTATATCTATATCTATATCTATATCTATCTATCTTACACCTTAATTGAAAACTCAGAAGAGAGGGTGTTGTCTAATTATTTGCTTTACAGTCCTAAGATGGCCCTGGAAGACCAGGTGAATAACTTCAGCTTTCAGTTCATAAGCTTGTCTATTTCTAAAATAAGAATTTTAATTGGTATAGAAGCCAGTTGTCTGGGGATTTTGACCTCTGTCTTTAATGAATAAAATAATTTCATGAGATACTATGAGATCTAAAAGACAGAGGGATAAAGTAAAATAGCTGCATTTTTTTCCAGTCTCTCACATAAACTGATATGAACTGACAATAATTGATTAGTACATGTTTTCATCAGCTAACATCTTAAGTTCAAGGACTGGATTTCTATTCACCCTGAGGTCGTTTCACCTCTCTTTGGCAGTGTCAGGGACTCCATGACACAGCACTTTCTCAGCAGAAAAATCTCTATTTGTCAAAACAAATTAGTTCTAATCCGCGCTGCGGAAATATCTGCTTCCATGCGGTGATGGCAGGAGAAAGCATCTCAGCTCCAGTTCAGCCCAGGGTGATGCTCTGTGGGAGTAACCAATCAGAGCTCTCACTCCACTTGATTTAGGCAAGGGTCTGGACGTGGTCTCTGCTATTCCACTAAGTCTCTAAATCCCTCTTTTGAGTGCCCATCAGCTGGCTGGAGGGAGTCTCTCTCTGTCTCTCTATTTTGGAGCTGTTCCTTTTCGGCTCATCCCTGACCCTCACTCACGCAGGGGGCTGATCCCAAGAAACCATTTGTGTGTTCTCACCCTTCCTTGCTCATTCTTTCTTGTTTGCTTGCTTCATGGAGAAATAACTAAATAAGAAATAAAGGTCTCCCTGAATCCGAGTAAGTAATGGGGAGTCTGCAGCTCTGGAAAAGTTTTTTGACCTTAGCTTAGAGCAAGTCCCACACAGTTTCGAACAGAGAATCCATGACTTGTGCCCCCACTTTAAAGACCCTTTCACACTATCAAAGTGACTCAAGGGGTCCCAGAAATGACAGGGATCTGGTCCAAAGTGTTTCTGCCAGAAGTGTTTCTTTTCACTGGCTGCTTGTTAAGCTGGAGGTGGGAAATAAAAAATACCAGAAAGTGCTGTGGGGCTGTTTGTTTGTTTGCTTGCTTTTCCCCTCTCTTGCACTGCCCCTCCTCTTCTGATTTCAAACTCTTCTGAAATAACTCATCCTCCCACTCTCAGAGGGACTGATGTTTGGGGGGGCTGAACTGGGACCTTTTCTCTCCGTTGGTCAGGCCCCATGTCAAAACACTCCCGACTCCTGGGAAGTCAGCTCTGCTGAATCCCGAGGCTTGCCAGTGCCAGTCAGCTGCTGTTTGAACTAAGTCCTGACCGCAAAATCAAAAGTGGGTCCAAAGAAAGCTGTAAACAGTGTGCAATGAGCCATTTGAAGGCAGCTGATGCCTCATTTGGGGTGACATGTTGTGGCTGATGAGTGTGGATGATGTGGGGTTTTCGATAAGTGCCTCATCAGTATCCTCATCATGATCGTGTTGCTCAGCCACGGCGTGTGCCCTGACTTGATTGTAATTGCCTGAATCTGCTCCTGCTGCTCAGGAGCGCACAGTAATATGCAATAAAACAGCAAGAAGTGAATGTTAACCATCTGAGTTCTGACATGGCTGCTTGCAGTTCAAGTTTTCCATTAAGGACAAAAATTCTATACAGACATACAAATATGGATATATAATTGCATGTTTAGAATAATTATTGTTTGTATATGCAATAAACTCATTTTATAAATAATGCATGATGGTCATATACAGATACATAGATTGAGGTGTCTATATACATCTTCCCCTGACACCTGTCTATACGGTGTACAAATGAACATCACATGCTGATGGTGTGTAGGTAAAGAGCAGAGGGATGAAAAGCATCAGGACCATATTTGATTAAAATTTTTAGAAAACTAAGGAGAACCTGTAGCTAAATCTATGCAATAGGCTTATAAATCTTAATAACACGTGTGCATACAGATAAGTAATTAATTTTTAGATGCAGTTAATCTACTCATGTAAATGTATGTGTGTGTGTGTGTAATTGTGCAGGTGTGTCTGGGTGGGGTAGGGTACACATGCATATGTGCTTTGTACCACTAAATTAGTCTTTGGAGAGAACACAATTTATCTTCACAAGTTAGCTGGTTTGGATTAATTCCATAGCATCACTGGTTGGGAAAAAAACCCCAAAACAACCAACAAAAAAAGAAAAAGCAACCCCCCCAAAAAAACAAAACCAAAACCAACCAACCAACCAACCAAACACCACCAACACCAAAACCCAAAAGAAAAACAAATAAAAACCCCACAAACCCACCCCCCAAAGAAACCCAGGAAACCAAAAAAACCCCCAACCCCCAAACTTCCTGAACCCTATGCCTGTGAGTATGACAATACAAAGTACTGAGAAATTGTGCCCAGGGGGAAGCCTTTCAGATCAGAGACTTTTTGTAAGGTGGGAACTGTCATTACCCTGTTGGGGTCCCAGGGCACGAGAGGGGTTCCCAGGCAGTGTGTTCATGCCCATTAGTGGCACAAATGTTGTTCTTGAATTTAAAATTATTCTCAGCTTCAGTTATGGGTCAGAAAAGTAATAAACCAAGGACATTATGGTTGTATAACTGTAATCTCTGGTGTCTCAGAGTGTAATACTACACCCTGGCAGTCAGTAGCTTTGGGGTTCCTGTACACAGCTGGGTTTTTTTCAACACAGACGTTACAGAAGATTTAAATAATAAAATTTACACAAGCAAATTCTGTTTGCATTCAGTTAATGCTTGATGGATTGAACATGTGGGTTTTCCTCATCTCAACTGTGTTATTTAAGCATCTCAGTAAAAGTGCAGAAAAATGTTTTGGAAATGTTATTTGCAGCTGTGGTTCCTACTGTGCATCGTCCTGCCTGCTCTGTGGCTGCATACGGAGGGTGCTGCTGTAACACAGGGGTCCTACTACACCGAGATAGAAAGAACAGTGTTAAAGTGAAGGTGGATAGGAGGGAGGTTGTTACTTGCAGACCAAAATCAAGATTTTTTTAAACCCTTTAAAAATAGTTCAGTTTCCACTATTCAAGCGAAAATTGCACTGTCTTCGAAATGTCCTTAAAATCTTCATTATAGAAAACAAATCTATACAGATTAAACACTCTAAGTCTGACCATTTGAGAGGTAAGACAATCATTATAATTATAAATACTTATGTTGTCATGTGTGATCAAGTGCTTTTGCTGTTGTAGCTTAAATATATTAACTTTAACCCTTTTTAATTACGGATTTAGCACAATGGTGACAGAGTCCCTCCTAGAATCCTGCATTCTCCCTGGGCCTCTCTTTATGCTCAAAATATGTAGACAAATAGAGAGAAATTCCAAGGAGGATAGAAAACATTACTGAGAAGTTGGAAGGATGTTTTTGTGAGGAGAGATTAAAAGAATGAAATGGGGAACTGTAGTTAAATGGGATTAAAAACAAGTAATCTGCACAGTTTCTATAGTTTCAGGGGATGAAATCCATAATTTCTCTTAAATTAACTATTTTTCATTCTCCAAACTTGTATATCAGATATCTGATTACTGCTTTAGTTGTTAAAAAATAACTTCTATTATCAACAATTGTGATTTTTCATAATTCTAAGAAAATAACGTGTGTTTGTTCAGCAGAGCAAAATGATAACAAAGGGATGGGTTATGACTGGGTGCAAGCATTCAGAGTGTTCAGATGAGGAGTGGCATTTCTTGACTTGGTAAATATTGATTCTGACTATCAGAAGAGAGAATTTTTTAAAGCTAACGATAGCTGGGCACAAGCCCAGATTTCCATTAGCAGCTACACGTAGCAAACCAGTGTTTTGGAAGGGAAGCTGGGATCTCCATTGCAAGAAACACAGACTATGAGTTTGGATTAAGAACTGGGACAAGATTTAGCAGTGAGACCAACCTGACAGCCACGAGTTACTCAGGAATTCTTGCATTTAGTAATTTTTCTTCTCTTCATTTCTTTTTTCTTTTTTTAAATAAAGTATGCATTGCCTCGCATGCACACAGCTTTGGATGTGATTTATTATTATCATTAGAGACTATCTTGAGAAAAATTTCATTTTGAGTTTTTCCAGGAACTTTCTAGACATTCAGAAAGAGGCAGCACGTATCTTGAGAGGTGTTTTTACTAATTTAAATTAACCCAAAAGAATTTAAATTCTTTTAAATTAAATTAACTCAGAAGCAACAGATTTACACAAGCATAAACCAGAGTGAATGAAATGATGAATTGGACCCCACATCTTGGATCTTTCTGAAATCTAAATAGCAAACAAATACAAGGCAGATGCAGCCTGGTATGAATTGGGTATTTTGTTAACATTACAGGATTAATGCTTCTTCACAAGAGAAGTTTTCTTACGAAATGGAAGAAAATTCTTTCAGATTGCAGTTTCTACTTAAAACCCATCACAACAAAAATGGTTTTTTCTCAAGGTTTGTGTAGCATCAGGATTCCTTTGCAAAAAAGAAACACTCCCTAATAAAAAGATAGAAAGAAGAGTACAAAAAGCCAAACAAATAAACAAACAAAAAACCCTATCCACGATGAAAACCTAAGATTCAGTATAAACTAATTGTAAAAACGATATTTCTAGCCCTTGTGTTTATAAACAAATGTACTGGTCCAGATTTTTTATCTCTCTTGTTTCAAACTCCCATCTAGTCTTGTCTGTGCCAGCTGGGATCAAGCAATTTGGTATGTTTGGATGCTAGTTCTAACTCCAACCTTGTGCTCTGACCCTGTCCAGTATAGAAATGTTAATGTAGCACTTCTTGATCAAATTACCAAATAAATCCTGCCAGATCCATGCTGGGCTGCAAATTCATCCTTTCCTCCCCACTGTAATCCTCTGTTCCTGCAACACAGATGATACTACCCCCAATTTTCTTTTCCTCTGCACGAGCTGTATTCCCAGAAGGGTGGAAGAAACTGTCCCATGGGCTAGATACGCTTACCAGGTTGCCAGCCTTGAAACAAAGGAAATTTCCTGAGATCTTGATTTCGCTCAAGGCGATATAGCAATGACCATACAAGGAGTTAATTGTCAGTAATGGGGAATTTAAGCTGGGTAGGAAGAATCACATCAGATAAAAATATGATTGCCCAGTAGTAAGGTTAGAAGTCATTCACATCTCCTTGTGAGTTGAAAAGGATATTTGACTCATAAAAAACTATTGTTTTTTAATGAACAGTAAATTCAAAACTAAACTTGGAATTAAATTCTTAGTTATTCAGATTTACACCTTTTTCACAGCATATGTGAAGGTTGCAAGGAAAAAACGTGGGCATGCTGCACCTCCAGCCACTGTTTGTACAGCTTAACTCCTGCTCTGGAATGTCTGCTAAAGCCAACCCAGAGGAGGGTGATTTGTGGCCCATCTCCTCCAAAGGAGTTTCAAGCTTTCCCTTCTACCAGGCCTCGTTTTTCCATTCAGAGCACAAGCCTGCTGCACACCTGAATCTGATTCCGTGCCACCACACCTAAGGCATCTCCCAGAGCACCAGCAGAGCTGAGGGGGCTCTTACCACCCCTTGCCCACTTTCTGTACAAAGGCCAAACGTTATGTCCATATTATATCCACCAGCAACATCCATGCCCTTCTCGGGGTGCTGCTGGTGTCCCCGGGCAGGGGCCCTGTGCTCAGAGCAGGGAGCAAAGCTCAGCCTGCACTGCCGTGCACAGCACAGGGTCCGTGCAGCTGCACTCCAGGTGAACTTTTCTCTTGCTAAATGATGGCAAGGGAAGGGATTATTTTGCCTCACCGTGGCGAGTGTTCCGCCTTCACCCTGAACATGTCCCAAATATTTCCATGTTCTCAAGATAACTTCAGAGATAAGGGGTTATTTAACTCTGCCAAACTGCGGCATTGGTTCTACGCAATGTATAACTGGCAAATATTTATGCGATTAACATTTGAATTCAAGCATACTTTAGTAGTACAAAGATGTGATTAGTCTTACCAGAATATGAATTTTTTAATGGACGTGGCTCCCACTTTCCAGCAAAGATTTAATAGCTGAGTCCTGCAGAGAAGTCTCCATTTACTGAACTTTTGTAGCTTTAAAAATATCCTAGGGTACATTTTCTAGCACGCAGCATGGCACAACACAGAATTTAAATGAAATACAGTGTTCAAAATGAACGAACAAAGTGCATATTGTCACTACCCTGATCCTTTCCATTTTTTTAGCCAAAAATCATAAAAATGACTGGTACTGACAGTGGGCATGACTCTGGTGGTTGAAAGCAGCATTATTTCTTTTCAGCCTGACAATCTGGAACAGGGGGCTATGAGGCTCTGAGCACACCTCCAGTTACCTCTTCAGCCTTCTGCACTCCAGTGGAAATCTGCTGACATCTCCAGCATGCAGGGACAAGGCATGGGGGCAGCAGGCTCACACAGCTGTTTTAGAGCCTCCTCAATCCCAATGCACACAGATAGATGGGGCAGTGGCAATGACATGGGCCCTTCCCTTTGGCCCCACCATATACATTTGTGGCTTCTGCCAAGTTCCAGCTCAATGTAGGTGATTCTAACCCCTACCACATGTCCCAAAGGACCTGAGCTCCCAGTACACTAGCTCTGGTAAAAGTTCCTGAGCTTGGTTATTGACCAAGTGTACCTTTTCTGCCTTCACACCATTGTCCTTAAGATCAGAAAGCTCCCAAGCTACATACAAGAGGGCAGAAATCAATTTGCCTGTCAGTGCATTTGGAGATAGATAAATGAAAATAAAATAGCAGAAGCATCTCAAATTGCAAAGCCCACCACCTTCTTCCATTTCTTCAAACAGTTAAGTAGACTCAAAATGCAAAAATCAAAAAAAATCAAGTTGGTTTTGGGAAGAAAATCCAAACAAACCGAAATATGCATAACATGTTTTGTCCCTAATGATGATGAGGACAGTCAGTGGCCACAAGAATTGCCTTCCATGTGCTATTGAGGGTTCAGACTACGAATCTGATACAAGTAGCTGGGTGTACAATAACTGCAGAATCAGCATCTTGTTTTGAAAGGACTCCTGCAAACCCTGCAGGAACATTTCAGTACTAGATGGTGTTGCTATGGGCACCAAAAGGAAGCTTAATATAAGAGAAACTGTCTTAGGAATTCATGGGGGATGGGTGTAAACAGTTTACGTACATAAGAACTGGAATGTCCCTGGCAGTAAAAAGCAAATAGCTTTTGGGGGTTTTTTAATGTTCTGCTAAAAACATTTTACTGTAGATCTTTTCAGAGGCACAATCTAAGTCGGTACCTTTTTGTAGAAGTTGCTTAAAGTGAAGTATAGGTAATCAAGTTCTGTAAGGTATATCTGCATCCTGTGTAGCAGGAGCATAGTGAAATCTGGATGCTACAGACAGAGTAATTTCTCTGCAAAAACAGATGTTAAAAATGGGAATGGAAAATGAGGGAAATTGAAGAACTGCTGTTCCCTCTAGTATTCAGGAAAGAGGATGCCACTCTGCATTTGAGTGCAGTTCAAACTTTATTCAAGAATCACATTGGCAGGAGACAGCCAAATGATTTAATTCATGTCTAGATTTCTCCCATTCTGGCTCTCTCTCTGCCAGTGTAGGCTACCTAAGTGGATGAAAAGAAAGAAAAAGTAACCAGTGTGGAATAACTGCAACTATATCTCAGGACAGACAAAGAGAATGCAAAATTAAATTCTTGATGTGAAAAGAATGGGACAATGAGCCCCTCTCCCCAAGATACCTTCAGAGAGGTTCCATTTCAGTGCTTTCTTTCTTGCTTGCTTGCACTATTTTTCATTGATGCGTACCAAAGAAAGCCTGAAAGCCTTTTATTATTTCTTATTTTCTTTTTTTTTTTACTATGTGGTATAAGTTCTTTTTTTTTAATATTATTTTCCTGCCAATGTTAAAGCAGTTCCCATTTTTCTAGTTTGCTTCTGACACCTAGCTGTGATCAACAATGCTTCCCACTGAATCACTTCTTTCATCTATTCAGCTTCTCTTATTTCCCTTATCTCCTCTCCCCCCTTCACCAGTTTACCTCTCATTAACCCTCAGGGTTCCAAACATATTGTCTCTCTCCCAAAGATATATATTTTTATTCAGATATAAATAATTTTTGCTCACTAGCTCCAGTTTCCATAATTCTCTAATAGAATAGCTGTGTGTAGTATGTACCCTTTACAGCACAGTGAACAATAAACCCAGACATTAATTTATACTCGTGCATTGTACACTGTTCCACTTCACCTTTTTCCCCTCTGAACTGATAGTCACATAAAATCTCATTCTTCTCTAATGGAGGAAATATAGTTCAATCCACATGTAAAAATCTGCTCGACTAGCAGTTTTGTTTGACCAACAAAATAATTATTTTCTAAGAGTCACTTTAACTGATTGTGATTTATTGAAAGTCCTGTTTTAACTTGCAAAAATAGTGGTACATTAAGCTCAGTTTCTGCTACTTTAAGACATACAGGAGTTTTCTAGGACATAAGCTCTCTTTTACCTGCACTAATATATTTATGGCTCGTTTTCAGCCATACAACTGCCTTTAATTTTTTCAGGATGAAAAATAAGCAAAACCCAAGAGACTTACTGCCTGAGTTTTAACTTTTGTGTGTGAAAATGGTGAAAGCAGATGGAAATATATCCAGCTACTCATGTAGACAACCCTCTCTGCTATCCCTCCAATTAATTGTGTAACCCAGCTCCAATCATGAAATCAGATAAAATTCATATGAAGTTTTTCAAAATGTGTGTTGTGTAGCATGAGATGAGAATGCAAGTTCAGATACACACATAGAAGGCTCATTGCTCATCCTGGTAAATACCATACATGTATTATGACAATAAATTATGACAATAAATTTACATAGGCATCTATATTTAAGAAAAAATAAGATAATATATGGGACGCTATGTAAAAACCTTCAGAATTCATTGCAAGTATAAAAAGAAAACATTTTGGAAAACACATTTGCTCCTTGCTCTTCTACGTGTTGTTAACATTGTCTCTAAATAGAGGTTATTCAAGAGCCATAGAAAGGTTTGCTTTGTTAATACGTTAATGGGTGTGTTTGTCAGAATCAGGTGGAAGTTTCTGTGTCTGAATGTCTCAACTTCAAAACTTAGAGCTGGATGATTTGATGTTTATAAAATACAAATGATTCTTTCTTTTTTGATTTAGGCAACATTTCTCCTGATTTTACTATGTAACTAATCATTATCATTTGACTGTGCAAAGCATCTTTTACAAAAAAAAATCCATAGAAAAATGAATACCTTTGTTGTATTTTTAAATAAAATGTTTATACTGTCTTATGGTAAACTTTCTCAAAATTCAGTAAAATTCTAGCATAATTCAGTGCAGTCTTTGAGCAAAAGCAAATTACATCCAAGAATATTCCCACAGATACTAAAAATAATTGCCTTCACTAAAAATTTCAAGTTTGTGCCAGGAGCAAAATAAATACCTAAGTTACATTTTGTGCAAGTGGTCCTTGCTAAATTAATCCTCAGAGATACTCAGTCCTTTATAACTTAATCACTCCTTCATCTCATATTTATTACTTCACAAGGTTAGTTTTCTATTACAGAGGAACTTATTGCTGTATCAAAGGCTTAATTGAGCTCCTTTTAAAAAATCATGATTGTCACTATAAAATCATGCATCCACAGTAAGTGTGTTTATAGAGAACTTACAGCTTTAAATTTCACTTAGAAAAAAAAGCCTTATACTTTCCTGCAGATTCTGCAGATTGTTCTGAATGCAGATTTACTATAAAATAAGTGAATAATAATACCAGGTTATTTTGGAAAGTGTTCTTTCATGCAATCCCTGCATTTAGCACAATCCCAAAATGGCAGCCCAACAGGTGGTCCTTTCATAGCCTTCAGCCCAAACAATCAGGACAAAAAGGACACCAAGAATCGAATGTTCTTCAGGATTTAAAAAGCTGTTCACTTCCCTTTGTTCATTTTCAGATTTAGCCATGTTCATTATTGTTGAGCCACAAATGCAGGACATTCTTTTTTGACATTTTGCCATAAATAGACACTGACTGGGGCTGACTAGCCAGCTAGCTGCTTTGTCACATGCAAGCGGAAACTACTTCACAAAGCAAAATGCATTCCTGTTGCCTCAATGGCCCCGGCAAGCACCGGTTGTGACATGAGGCAAATCTGGCAAAGTCTAGGTTAACAAAAGTATGGGTGACAAAGGCTGAAGTTTCTCTTCCTATATTTTCCTCCACAGTAAGTATTTAATTCTGGCCTAATGAATTTGCCTGGAAGACTGGGTGTCACTTTGACAGCCTCTTGAATGTCTGAAAATATACTTTTTCTTTGTGGGCTCTCTTTGGAGGGAACAGTTAGTTAACTGGCAATGACAGACTTCAGGGGTGAAATCTAAGATGAAATACTTGTTTCTCAGTATTTTGAAAGTTTCCCGTTACAGTGATCTCAATCTCAACATCCGTAACAAAAGATGGGCCCAGTCCTATGGGTCTTTAATGATGCAAGGAGCCCTTACAGCTGCCTTCACTGTGCTGCGGGGAATTACACAAGTAATGGGCGTAGAAGCACTGATCAAGCTTCTTCCCTGGTGTGTGTGAGTAAGTGTGTAAAACACACCTTGTAGAAAAGGCAGAGCTATATAAATAGTATTAAATAGTACCTAACTGTTCAAGAATAGTCAATGATTTTATCTTCAAATTTTTTAATTGCCAAGTTAAGTCCTCTTCTGCTTCTGTGTATTTTAAATAGAGTACACACTGCAGTGTGGGGTTTTTGTTTGTTTTGTTGGGGGGGGGCTTTTTATCTACTCTTTTTTTAACATCTCCTGCCAAATTCAAAACTTCGAGGGTCTTCCACTGCTATTCTTGTGGAGATTTTCCAATGCTCATCTAAATCCAGGGCTTCTAATGCACATCAGAGTGTGGATGAGACCTGTGTTTGTTGCAGCCCTGGTGCTTGGAATGAAGGTTTGATAGTAGACCCTTGTTAACCTGTTAGATCAAAATTAGACACTGTTAACCTCTTACTTTTAACAGTAAATTTTTAGTGGAAAATGTGACTTGCTTCAAACTGCCTTATAAAAGATAGGTTGCAGATAAAAAAAATTAATACATTTCAATTTTAAAACATCTATGTGCAGAATTGCTTATAAAAGTTAAAAAATATAATTGATCACTGCTGATAACAATTCCAGTAGAGTCAAGGAAACATATGCGTCTCAAGCCCTACTGCTGCCAAAGGCAACAGCACAGTCTAGAAAAAAACACCCTTTAGGTACAGACACAGTCTTGACTGCGTTAGTAAGGTAGCAGCTATGCTGAGCAGTGAGTTTTTCCTCTTCAGTTCAAAAACCTGAAGTCAGCAATGGAAAAACTCAGTTAAATACATTAGTTAATGCAGCTGATGTTCAGTGCCGTTTGTCATCCGGATGTTTGTTCCATGTTTTACCTGGGCTCACTGTATGTGGAGGAACCAGTTTATAAATGAATTAAAAGACAAAAGCTCTTAACAACCTGAAAATACCTGGACAAACCTCCTCATTGTGGGTCTCCCCTTCCAGGGAAAACATCCAGTGGGGTGTTTTCCTTGCAAACCTTCACGGAGGGCTGAGTCTTCATGGTGTTCCTCCAAAGGAGGAGGCTCCTGCCTTTCTTTGTAGTACAAAAGCAAAATTGTTCGACTTCTTAATATATCCAGGTAAAATTCATAACCCTCATAGATTTCAGGGGGAAATCAGTTAGTAAAATGTTAGGCAACAACCAGTCAAAATTATTATTGGGTGCTAAATGATGAATCAGCACTGTAAGAGGATTTTGGCTTATTTCAACACAGACCAAAAAAGTCAGCTTGTTAAAACCATATAGTAAAATGACACGAAAGAGGGACTTGATGCTCCTTCCAGTCTTATCTTTATGTTTAATTTTATTCTAGTCTTACTATAATTCCAAATTTTCCTAAGAACTGTTTTAAATCAAGATATTTTTCTTTAATAAAAATACTTTTATAAAACAGCTGCATACAAAATCCAAGTTTCAAGTTTAAACTCTGGGAAAAAAGTAATTCTCTTTGTGTGGGAGTGTGATTTAAGGGAAGAAAAGTGGAGTCACAGGATACAGAGAAACTTCACTAGAATATATCAAACAGCACTGGAAGTCAATTAATGAGGAGGTAGAAGCAGGGAAGCATTCAGCTTTACCTCTCTCCAGACAGCAATAAATCTCTTGCAAATTTAGCTGTCAGAAATGATTGCTTTGTTTTCGACAAGTGGCATTACTTCCTCTTATACTGGAATTAAAATTGATTGAAATTGATTCATGACTTTTCAATATTTCCCACACCCCTTCATTTCTTTCAATGTGAAAACATCATTTCTGTGAAACAAGCACAGATAAAAACAGTGTATATGTTTCTGAATTTTGTTTTTGTTTCTTTCTTTGAGACATCTAAGTATTAAGATGAGAGACTGGTAATTAATTTTCCTTCAAAGAAATGCTTTCAGAAACGATGTCTTCCTAAGGGAATGCGTTTTTTCAAATTTTTTTACTGATTTTTCTGGGTCAAAAAATAGGAACAGAATAAATTCTTAAGCAGCCACACAGAATGATTCAAATCAGAACAAAAGTTTTGCTATGCTGCTTGGAAGGATTTTCCATTTGAAGTCTTGCTTCTGCTTTCAGACCCACCTGAAAAAACGGCAGTGAACAAACAGTGATGCCAAGTGGTGGGACTGGCCCAAGGAGGGGGGCCAAAGAGGAAAAGAAGCCTGTTCCAGGCAGTGACCCACAAGGGAAAGCAGAGTGCACTGGTGGTTCAAGGAGCTTGTGATGACATTTCGTGGTGAAACCTGCACACGCAGCTCTGCCTGGACTTCTTTGGTTTCAGCAGCTGTAAAACTGTGCTTGTTTGGATTCAGCTGCAGGACCAGTTTACCTAAAGTCTTGCAGAAGCAGAATACAGTATAATTCAGGCGTCTTTACTCTGCAGCATTACTAAGAAAAGATCATATTGAAAAGTCTGCTGCTTCTTGTCCCAGATACAATATGGCAAAGCATCATTTTAAGTGCAGGACCCAAATGCATCCTGAACATTTCTTGATCTGTCATGACACCAACCTTGTAAGACAGCTGCTTTTTATGATCCCCACTTACCTACAGGGAACCAAGGGATAAAACATGGAAAGATCAATTGCTTGCACAGATCTTCATCAGTAACTTGAGGATGGGGAAAGCACTGGATCAGTCCCTGCTAGTCTCAACAGAGAGTAACCATGATAACATCTTTTGTCCCAGAATATAGAAGTTTGTATTTACCTAATTGAATTCTTTGTTTTTCATTGTTTCTACCCCCTTGCACTTCAGGACTACGCAGACTTCAACTGTAGAACTCCACGTGAAGCCAGGGTGCATTGCTTTAAAACTGAGACCAGCATGTCATCCTTACAATGACACTGGCAGCAGTCCAAGGAGTTCCCTTATCCCAGCGGGCTTTTTCGTATGTTCCAAGCAGCAAATAATGAGAAGATCACCGAAAGTATGGCAGAAAAGAGGAGGACAAGGGCAGTAATCTGGGCACAGGAGAGCAGGTGGGAAAGGGAGCTGTGATTGCATAGCCGAATTGTCAAGAATGGGAGTGACTAAAATAAATACAGAGCAGCTGGAGTCACATTCTGGGATAGGGTGAGAAAGATGGCAGTGTTTCTTTCTTGCCATGAAGGTATGCCATGTTCTTGGTGATTACTACCTGCTAAACCTGTTTTTCTAAATCTTGCTGTAGTAAACTTTTTCCCTCAGAAGGAAAAAATTCACTGCTGCCACACAGCAGTCTTTGGATGACTGACATAGTGGAACGATATAACAAATATTTTGTAATTAATAAAGTCTATGGGGCTACAAAAATAACTATAACAGTCTCCATAAAAACTAGATTGTGAAGCTGATTCCTTTCTTAATTAATCCTCCAAGAGCCCTGAACCCTTGTTATAAGCTGCAACATTGGTATTACTTGAGAGAAAATTGGTTCCTGAAGCCTGTAGCCATTGCAGGCAGAATCATGGAGCTCTGTGTCGCTAGGAGTCAGAAACACCTTTTTCTGAGAGGTTCTGAGGGACTAATAATCTGGTTTTCTTCTGCACAGAAACAGCTCTCCTCTATGCATTTAATGACCTGATAACCTTTAGACTTCTTGGTGTCTGTGCAACTTGCAGCAGCAGCAACCTGTCAGAGTCACGTAACCAGAACTGGTTCCTTCCTCTCCTGTCAGACTGCTTTTCTTTGTTTTCATCTCCTCTGTGCTAACAACCCTTCTGTGTAGCATCCTGCAAGGTCAATCTCTGGCACTCTCCTTTGGCACATCTTGTAACACCCTGGTCTCTTCTCTACCTGTATAGCTATCTGTGCTGGGTAAGTGTCTTCTCTTCTGCAGCTCCAATACCTGGAACAACCTTACTTTGTCTCTTGTCGACTCTCTGTCTTGTTTCAAATTGCATTTGAAATAGCTTTTCACCTTTGCTATATCTATTTTTTTCTGTTCGCTGCTTGCTTGACTTGTAATTGCATTAGAGGCCCTCAGTGAAACACTTTGGCCCAGCTAAAAGACAAGTCCACATACACGTCCCGTATTAAAGTGGAATTCACAGGCCAGAAGAGTTTATTTGATACACATTGTTGTAAAACCAAAACAGAGATTAAACACTCCCTGCAAGTGTGAGTTTGGAACTGATGCATCCCTCAACCTATGCTGCAGGGTGTTTCTCCATGGGTAAGAAGCAATTAGCATCAGCAACTTTTCACATACTTATTTTTAAATACTCTCCATTTTGCAGCATTTTTCCTCCTTTGCTGTTTGGGACATATATTAATGAAGAATTATGAGTGTGAGAGGAGAACGTCTCTCATCCCCACAACGTAAGAAATGGTTTTGTCATGAGCCATTGCAATGTGTCAATGAAGGTTTTCCACTGCACTGAGGAATTCCTGTGCTGTCTCACATCAAACTGTGGTAGATAATTCAGCAAGTGTGGTGCTGCACCCTGTCTCTGAAGCTAGAGGCAGTAGAATCTGCTTTGCTGTGTAATCTGAACAGGCTGCCTTCCCTCAATGGTAGTTTAGTCTGTATTGAACAGATGGCTCTTTCTGTCTTCCTCTCCCATTTTATGATGCTATACTTGTGACAACGAATTCTGGAAAATTAATGCATTCATGAAAGCAACAATCCATACATTTTCTTTCTTTCACGAGTTTGTGCAAAGGCTGTAGTTCAGGATTTGAGCTTGTTTGAAACTACGTACCTTCTTGGCCAGAGAAGCATCTGGTTAGCTCAAGCAAACATGAGGTGTACAAAATTACTGGCATAAAGTGTGCCTCTCATTACTGTAATACTCTGCAGACATCTTGCTTTTTTGCTAATACACACACAGATTACGTGCATGAAGCTCCAACTGCATAGAGTGGAGGTTAGAGTACTAGGAAATTAAGGGAAATTTCTTCATAATTTAAATGATTTAGGTGACTCAGGTTTTGGGGTTGACAAGAATTCTTCTGTATAAATGTAACTACAGTGTGGGCCTTTCATACTACTCCCTAGATAGTCAGAAGACCCAGAAACAAAACAGAGCAACAGCCAGGTTTACAGAGCAGAGCTTGGTGAAGACTTGCTCATGCTGTGTGTTTTCAGCAAGAGATGAGACTCTTTGATGGGAAGCAGCTATCCAGCCTCCACTGACCTTGATGACTCAAGGGGGAGTGACAGTTTCCATCAAATGCAAAATTCTGTATGTATAAACTATACATGAAATAAGGCAGCATATGCATGTACATCTGTATAAGAGACTACATATTAGAGAGTTATTAGAATTGTCACAGAACAGGCTACAGAGGCACAGCTTTTATTCTCTCACAAGCATTAGTAGGTGTATAATTCTAGTTTTGAGCCAAATGAGTTTGTGACAATTGATTTAGCCTGGCTGTTGCTACAAAACTTTGTAACAGCATATTGTAGAACCGGTGAAATAGTTCATAATTAAGTAAGAAATGTTAGTATATTTATGTATAAACAGCTTGTTTGTATTCATAGTAGATTGTCTCCACAAATTTATTCTTGTCTCAGAGCCAAATAGAAATTTAATGTCATTGTTATGTTTAGGTGAACATCACGCTCTTATATTCCCCTCTGTTTGGCCTTGAATAAAAATCAGAGCAACAATAATATAAATGCTATGAAAGTAGTCATGAACAGTAGCCCATCTGTACTGGACAGAATTCTACAAATCAATTAGATGGTCATAAAAAGCTAATCAGATGTGGATGAATCAACTGAGGAAATAAAATGCATTGAACTCTTATGTTTATTGTTCATGTATAACCCTTTTTAATAATCAAGATGGGTAAATTACACTAATTAACCTTTAAAAATTTAGATGATTTCTAAAGAATAGCTTCAAACAATACCTATTCTTTTCTTTGTTATTTTTAAGTGTTTTGTCCATGACAAGGCAGTTCCATTAGAAGATCTACAGAAGTACTTGTTTTAAGTTGTGTTTTCTTTTTTCCTATTTATCAGTCATTAGATTTTCTACAGTATGTTCTCCCACCTCTCCCTCATCAGATAGCATTTAAAGTCAGAAGTCATCAAATTCATATATCCTAGGAAGAAATATCAAGAAAACTTGTCTCTCAGAGACCACTTGAGTTGCATGGGATGGATTATCTGACGTCATCAAACCCTCTTCCTAACCACAGGAGCACATTATCTGGGCTAGCGCAATGCTGGCAGCAAAGGCAGTGTGTAGCCCAGCCCCTTTGGACAGGTTGCCGAGATCCTTAGCAACCCACAGGGCTGGGGATAGTTTCATCCACTTCCTGCCATGATTGTAGCAAGCAATTGTGAGAGGATTATTTGGGTTCCTGTTATAGCATGGCTGGAGAGAGATCCCAACAGCTACAGAAGCCTGGAGCATTTGACAACTCTTCCACAGGAAGGGTTAGGGAAAACACTCACTTTTATGTGGGAAGGGAAAAGGTATCTGTAAGGGAATCTTTCTGGAGACTTTTTATTACCTCTTCAAAGCCCTCTCTCCAGGTTTTCATTGAGGAGAGGATGGCTACTGCTACAGCATCTGCTAATGTAGAAAATGCTTTTTTTTATTCTCACTGGTGCAAAATATTTGCAAACTGATCAAAAATTTACTTTTATTCAGTATTTTGACTACTTGTCTTTAAAAAAATTAATTTTCAGCATTCTGAGGTTAAAATTTCTCAGTATTGTTGTAAGGTCTTAATTAAACCAAAAGAGATAAATTGTGATGTATTAAATAAATAAATAAATAATCCGGGACTGATCACAATACATTGGATAGAATGGTGACTGGTTTGAGTTTTCTAAATTACTGATATTACCTGCTGATATGAGGGCTGTTCAAAAGGGCACTTCACTTTTGGGTTTATTTATTAAAATCCTGCACTCAACTGTAAGAAATTAGCCTCCTAGAGATGAATCACTCCCTACTCAGGGGAGCCTGAAGCAAGGAAACCGATCATGCACACATTGCAGAACTGCACAGTTACACAAGCTCCAATGTTTTACTACATCTCTCACACAAGGTGCTAAACAGCAATGTGAGACAAATGTTCTTGGCGTAATAGTGATGCTCTTAGACATTTTCCTCAAATAATTAATGCCAAATTTACAGTGCTGTACAATTATCCTTTTTATCTCGTAACTGGAAGCTCTTAATAACCGAGGTGCAGCGTGAAATACAGGCTATTGGACTCTGGAAAACCTGGAAAGATCAATAGATCAGCTTTCGGGTAAGCATAAATAAGAAGACAGGATTTTATATGTGAATTTTAAATATTGAAGCTGAGATTAAAGTCTGTCTTGAGTTCTTGCACTGGAAAACAAAGCTATCCTTTCTGTTCTTGGTTGGCTACAGGGATGTTTAGCATTTCCTTCAAAGCATGCACCTTGAAAATACCAGGGCAGAAGAGATGCAGCTCAGGTAAGTGCCTTGGCAGCCTGGAATGCTTTGCAATCTCTCTCCAGCAGGACATACCATGGTCAATCTCTCTTTTCCAGTGAGTTTACAGCACAGTAAGGTTGCAGTTTTTAATAGTGTGGAGTAGCTGTACACTAGAACAATGATAACCCTGTTCTGGTAAGTTAATTATGCAATGCAATTCCTAATTACCTGGAATTTTAATTGAACATGTGAGGGAAAGGTTCACAGAATTTCATCTGAATCTTGTGATAAATCATCCTGGAGCTGGTTGCAGTTCCGTTCAGTGCAAGATTTCCCAAATGGGAAAACCTTCCATACAGAAGTAATATTGTGTAACCCAAATCTGGGTGATAACAGGGAAGAATGATAAAAGGAACAGGAGAACCCACCTGATCAACATGTGGCTTAAAGGCTGGCATACTTTAAGAAGGAAATCTGAAAGGTGCAGGAGCAGGCTGTCCCTATGTGCTCACAGGCAAGCCAGCAGGGAAGACTACCAGACTGGCTAAACAGGGAGCTTTTGCTGGCACTCAGGGGAAAGATGAGAGTTTACACCCTTTGGAAGAAGGGGCAGGCAACTCAGGAAGAGTACAAGGATGCCATTAAGTAATTTACAGTGAAAATTAGAAAGGCAAAAGCTCAGCTAGAACTCCTTTTATTATTCTTCCCTGCTACCAAAGGGATTGAGGAAAACACCACCTGTGTTTCTGTCCCTTCAACCAGTCGTCTTAGCCTCCTGAAGTCCTTTTCAATTGCCCTAGAACTTCTCTACTTCATCACTGACAACCCAGTCAATCAGAAGTAGGTAATAATCAGATGTTACTCATCTCCTAGTAACATCTCTTCCCTGAACCCCAGGGAGGCAGCAGACTTTGGGATGGATCCAGTCAGCATAGGGGGTCCTCAGTTTCCCTGAGAAGGAAATCATAATTACCCTTCTTTCTTTCTTAAAACCCAGAGTTGCAATGTGTCTGGTTGACTGACTTGCTCTGGGCAAACCCCTGGGTAGACCTTCACCTTCACTACCATTTGCTTGATTATCGAGTTCCAGAGTCTCATACCTATTCCACAAGTGCACCTGAGAAGGCAAGAGAGGCTGGGAGGGGATTGTCTTGCCTCCCAAACAGGGACCTGTTTCAAATCCCCCCTGTCTTTTAGGTCCCCTCCTTCTGCCTGATGGCAAGAGGCTCAGGGTTCCTCTGACTTGCTAAGCTTCCATCTGCTGCACTTCCCTCTGGGAATGGAAGGATGTGACTCGGCCAGTCGATTTCTCTGAAGTTTGCCTGTGAAAGACCATAAGTGCTTTTGTGGAGACACCTATACTTGGCTGCATCACGGCAGAAACATCTACTGTACAGCAACAGGCATTCTGCCTGCCTCTAAGTCCAGAGCTCTTTAATTTGCAAGCAATTAGAGAAAATTTTCTTCTGGTTTTCTTTTAAGATGATATGTCCATCCGTCAGCAAATCCACTGCCATTAAAATGATAAGCACAGAGCAGATCCTTCATTAATTTAGGCTCACAAGCAAGTGTGCTGTTTATTTAAAGTCTGTCTCACCTTTAGCATGTGGACATTTGAGAGGATTTCTCAGCCTCACTACCCACCCCCACCTCCCTCAGTCAATAGTCTAGGTGTTGAGACATCAACAAGATAGTAAACACTTCCTCTGCTTTTGCTTAATCTTTGGTTACCTTTCAGACTACAGCTACTGCAGCTGCCCTTATCAGCAAGCACTGGAGTGTTTCAGATGCAGAGAAGGAACAGCAGAATCTGTAGTTCTGGAAAAAGGATGGTGTAAGAGGTCAATCCTGCATCCACTTTATTATGGGGCTGTGGTGGATTGGAGAGCTCATCTTTCTGCAGAAACAGTCCTGACAGTGGAAGTTAGTTGTAGAAGGTAAAACCCAAGGAGACAAAAGACAAGGGAAGGACAAACTGGTAAGATCAGTAGCACTGAACCACAGAAGAGCATCCTATTCCCCTATGCCTCTTTGCATAAAATCATACAGCAGAGGAAGGGAAACTTCCAACAGCTTGCAGACCTCTGAAATATGCAAGTACATTTAAGATTCAGCTCAGAGCAGACACTATCTTCCCCCTGAATTTTTACAGTACAGGCACATTGGCATTAAGCATTCAAGAAAGTAAGAACTTGAAACCAAAGAATGACAAAGCAAGATGAATACCATATTTGTCAAGTTTGTCTGTTGCATGTATCTCATAGATTATATAGGATTAATAAATTACCATCCAGAGTACATCCACTGTCATTTCCTTAGCTACTATTATGCTTTTTACTCTTAACTGCTACCTTACTGCCATCAAAAGAAAGAGCAGAGTTTCAAAGCAAGAGATCTTTCAAGTTGCCAGCAACTCACTACAGAAAAAGCCACTTTGAAACAGCTAATGCAGTCTTTGTAACCAGTATCTCTTGAGGAAATCAGCAGTGTTCGCAATTTATTTCAAGAACTGACTGACTGGGTTTGTCCTGGTATGTGGCACACACACGACCATCTTCGACTGCAACAGTACCTCTTCGTATCCCCTGTTGTATCTGAGGGGCTCAGATCTCTTCCTGGAAGGACAGCAAGCACTTTAGAGGTATCATGCTGTCATCCTTGCTGGAGCCAGGACAAGACCTCAAGCAGCTTTATCTCCCATCTCTGCTGGGTCACCTCCAGAGAAACATTAGCTGCAGTTGTTGTAACAAATGTTACTCTAGATAAAAAGACGAGGTCACAGAAAATGTCTACTATTACTCAAATGCTGTGTCCAGTCAGTACTGTTCCTAACACCTGTCACAGAGACTGATACAAGGACATCAACAATATGACTGCTGTAAGCAGAGCAGTTCACATAAAACTCCCTCTGTAACAGCTACTTTTCTTCTAAAGTGAAATAACGACAGACAGTAAATAAAAGAACTTGTATAAACAGAAAATGGTTTATTAAAAAAAAACAAAACAAAACAAAAGTCACAACAAAATCTCACTTCACTGTGTGGCCAAAGGTCTGACTTTTAAACTACACAGCTGACATCCATGCTTCAAAAGTAATGCAAGCATGCATAGGGAAAAGAAGTTGGTGCCTTGCTGGCACGCTCCTCAAAATCTCCCCTGGGATAGTTTTTAGAATACATTGTTTGTGAGCAGATTATGAAATGTGAATTCCCATAAGACACTGAAAAAGTGAAGAACAGTTGTTTTTTATTTACACATATCAAATTTCCATCATCACCTGTCACACAGAAATGCAATTTGCTGCATTTCTAACAGCTGTGAAAAAAGTGACAAATACAGAAAAAATCCTGCAGGTAAGCATGCATTCTGCAAGGTTTTGGTAATTTTTTTCCCCAAGTCAGTTTATTTCTGAGGAAGTATTTAATTTAGTTTCACAAGTCTATGCAAACTACTTACATGAACAATATTCAAAAGATAGTCCTTTTGAATACTTAGTCACCAAGAATTACACGTGAGATGTAGCTTTTGTGTGCAGGTTAAGACTTTCACATACAAACAATGCTGCAGTCCTCCTTTATAACAGAAGGGAATGGATTATTAGAATGACATTCCTGAAACATTCTTCATTTTAAAGTAACTATTTCATTAATAAGGCTGCTTTTAAACAAGTTACTCTGAAAGAAAGCTTCCAGTATCATCCAAAAGGAGCTTATATGCATGCTTTGTTTTCATTGCTAGTCATCTCTGACGAACACTACTCAGGTCTATGGTTTAGGTATGTGTAAAGCATGATGAGGATTCTGAAAACACTTTTATCGAAGAAGCTGCTCAGCCTCCTTGGACTTGCTTTCTTTTGTTTTCCTCAGTAATGCCTGTTTTATAGCATTGATCTTTTCATCAAGTTCAGCCAATGAATAGCTCTGCTAAAAGAACAAAATAAAAATCACAATCATTTACATCTTGTAATTGCGAGAGAAGTGGCTTATCACTTGATACTTGAGGTCACTGCATATTGCTCTAAGTGATAGAACTACTTCTGCAGAATTGCCTGAATCTAGTCTTCTTCGGGTATTTAAATTTAGAGGAAAAAGAACGTAAACTTGCAAGAAAGACAGTCTTAATCATGGATCGATATATTCATGCTACTTCTATTAAACGCTTGTCTAGCCTGCTCATAAAAAACTCTAAGAAATCCCTTCATGTTAAAACACTGCATGAAACTACCTAGATTTTGTAGAACTTGGGTTTACAGCTGAAGGGCTTTTCTTTCCTACTGCCCAACATCAAGCTCCTCTGTGCCACAACCTGACAATATTTTGTGTCTTCTTACACAAACTGATCATCATCCTTTTTGTAAGGATATTTCACCCTATGCAGGACTTTTTTTTCCTAAACAAGCCTACTTTCTCAAGTCTCAGATGGCCCACATCCCATTCTAAGCATTCTCCCCAGTCCATCTGTCTCCAAGGGTGATGGCTAGGAGCAGACAAGGTTCCAGCCATGGTCCCACTTGTGCCAATGATAACTTCTCTCTTGCGGCCTAAGGGAATGCATTCCCTTACGTGATGGTGTTGTGAAAATGGCAAGTCTTACTGACAGGTTAGTATCTGCTATAATGTTGGGTTCTTCTGCAATACTTTTGCCAAGCCAGCCATTTCTAATTTTGTCTTTTCATAAACCAGTAAAGCAAACTTAAAAATAATTTTTAAATCAACAGAAACCACTAAGCCACAAAAGAAGACATTAATAAAGGGCTGATCAGAATACAGAAACTGCCTGTTACTCTCAGCTTGATTAACAGCATCATAGATTTGTTTTATTCTATCATCCTTCTAACTGGTGAAAACACTAACTTACCCTACTATATAATCTTAGAAGACTCATTTCATTGTAACACCCATTAGCTTTCTGTCTCCTTCCCTCTCTCTTTTGCAACAAGCTATCCAATACTGATGCAGCTATTTCTGAGAACTTAGATACTTGCTTCGTAGAACTTTCCACTCAAAACATCCTAAACTTAAGACGAACAAGAGTTAATAGCACTTACATGGGGAGATTGAATCTTTCTCCTCTTGCCGGAACAGCTCTGAAGAAAAGACATAATCAAAATAGACTCAATGTTGCACTGACAGAGGACCACAAATAATTCTGTAACAACGTTGTCAAGAGTCTTTAAAGTGTAGAAAAAACACTGACTGCCATTCCATGGATTAAAGAAACCTTTTTTATAATTAAGTACTTTGGATCATGAGAAATACTACTGGAGAGCAGTCAGAAGCTGTTGAAGCTTCTCCACACTTGGCAGTCAACAACTATCAATTTAACTGAAGCTTCCTTCAGACAGAATTGAGCTTTTGAAACTGTCAATATTTTTCTCCCTAAAATTTGCCTATATCCACACCAATATTTATGCAAAACTTTGGATAAAATGTGCTAATTACTGTGCAACACTACTATTGCTACCATCACAATTTTTTTCCTGATCCTCATTCTAGAGATCCTAAAGCACTTTCAATAGAAATTTCAGCTTATGAAAGTGTATGTTTTAACTTCTGGTTTTCAGCCACTTAAAGGAATAGCCTCACAAATAAAGAACTTTATTGGTCTCCAACACAAATTTAAAAAATTAAACAAAAATGTGTAATATTGCTATTGATTTTTAATTACTGACTCTTCTTTGGCTGGTCTCAAGGGAGTAGATACAAATTAAAATGCAATCAACAGTAAAAGAGACATTCTTACTATTACATGGGGAAAGAACAGCAAGATAACACACAAGAAATTCCTACAGTCAAGTAGAGCCTAATGTAGTAACAACTAATGTTCTCTTTATCCTAATACCCTTTGGTGAGTTAAGGTTAAGGAGACAGAGCTCTGCCTGAAAACCAGAAACAAAGAAAACTAAGTCACAGAATCACATGAAGCAATTTTTAAGGGGTTTACTCTCTCATATGTTTGGAAGTTATTCACATAACGTTATCAATCAGATCATGTAGAGAAGACGAAATGATTTTAGCTTTTTTAAGCCATTTGTATCAAAAATCAAAACTTCAGTCAATTTTCTTGACATAAGAAACACTTCAGATTTTAAGGCAGGGGGGAGAAATACAACCTCTCTGACATTTCTTACAAATTAGTTAAGCTTGGGTGGCAGCAATGTTTTTCTCTCAACAGATACTTTCTTCTTTTGAGTGAGAAATTAGGTAAATATGAATATGAACTTGATTAGATGGTAATATAACTACCAAGCCAGAGTTGTTTATTAAAAGTGTCTGTCCTCTGCCTTGAAGTTTTTCTCTGCACATCAAAGATTCAAGCACAAAAGGCACAAACACATTTAGATATGCCAAAAGAAGGTGAGAAAATTTCTTACTACAGATTGAAAATATTCAGGAGACAGTCCTTCCAGCTCAAGGATTTTATCTTCAAGCTTCTTAATTCTCTGGTAAATGTCTCTTGGTACTGGACCACCTAAATACAGCAGTAGTAATGCAAAGAGATCAGGAAAAGCGCCTGAATAAATTATTTAACTAAAGATTGCAAGTTTGAAATTTGAATTCTTCAAGATTCGCTATCACCCAGCAGCTGAAAGAAAATAAATGGATGGAATAATAAAAAGGAAGGATTAATTAATATGATTCAGGGTAATATCTGATTGATAAGCCAGTGCAATCAAAGAAAGCAGTAAGACAACTTCATGTAGTTGACTGAAGTATGTCTGACAAGGTCCCTGAAACAACTAATGACCACTCTTACACTACATTGGTCATACATGAAATGCTACCACTTCAAAGCTGACACCAGCATTAGGAGAGAGCAGATGGGATGGCAGACCACACATGACTTCAGCTTTGATATCTAAGATAGGTTTCATTCAGAACAATCTCCAGTGAGCATCAGAGGTTAGAGGACAAGTATGAGTTGTGCTTGACAAAGAACAGCATTTGCCTGACCATAGATGGGAGAACAGGAGTGGGGAATGTGTGCATTGAATTGAATAACAGAGCTCTGGAAAAAAAAAAATCAAAAAATGACCAAACAAACAAAAAAGCCCCAAGCTCCCACAAGAACCACCCTCACAAAAACCCCACAGCAAAACCCACTCACACCACAAAAACAACAGCACCAAGAATATCCCACCTCAACCCATTTGCTGCTTTCATCTATACTACAGCAGCTTGGGCTCATTTGCCCATGTAAAAATAGAACTGATCAAAAGATCAGCCTTAGCAAGCATCTTCTTTGCACTCCATAGTATTCTATAATGAAATAACTGTACGAAATAACTGTTTATCACAACTAAGCACTGGCTATTCCAATTAAAATGATAGTCTGGTTCTGAACTGTGTTGAGAACCAAGGCCTTAGCAAGCTTTTACTTTTTGACACCCATTTCCTTTTATTTCTGGGTCTGTTAGACAAGACAATTCTATTCCACAAACTACCAAAATAAGCACTAATGTGGGGTTGGGGTTTTTTTTGCCATTCATCTATTTTGTCCCTTCAAAGAAACAATTTTGCAGGTAGCTTCCCTCCTTCAGTTTTGCTCTCTACTCATCACTCAGCACCTACTAATTAAACTGGCTCACCTCTCACTCTTAGTATTGCTTTCTCTTAATGTAAAGGGAAAAGAGCAATTCTAGCACTAGAAGCTGTTCTGAAAAACAGCCAGTGAGTCAAGATTAACTCTTTCTGTTGCCAGAAACAAAAACTGCTGGAATAGGTAGCTCAGATAAGAATTTTTTGCACAGCTGCTTGGGTATGCATCAAATAATATAGAGACGTTCCCCATGAATGATTTGAACAGGAGTTGAGCTGGTGTTGCATGCTTCCATCTTCTTAACCTATACTATAGTTTAGCTGACCCATTCCTTCAAACAAAATTAAGTCACCTAGTATAGGCACAACCTAGAAGCCAGGACTCCTCCTTAGCTACCTCCATTCATTATCCCTGATATGCACAAACTCCAAAGCTACTACACATTGTAACCCTAATGCTGGCCAGCCACTTCCAAATTCTATTTCCATGCACAAAAGCCAGCTTATTTTTGAGACAGCTATACAGCTAAGCATCAAGCTCTGACTGCTGCCTCAAGAGTACCTACGCATATCTTACTCTCCTTGCTGCCAGAGAACTTCAATTCACTACACAGTCACAGGAATCTAGCAATCTAGTCAATGTTCCAAATATTTTTAAGATAATGGATTGGCACCTATTCAGTATTCAGAAGACAAAAAACATCAAGTGTGTCCATAGTGGCACGTGTACAAAATTCACCTTACTAGATGGAAATTGGGCTTCTGTTCTATTCTGAAAATAATTTTCAAGAAAAATACTAATTTCTCATTGATAAGTTCCTCATTGATGTATATTATAGAAAACTGGGGTTGGGGTAAGAAAGCAACTACCTAAAAAACATCAGTAGGCTGATGGCTATGGAATTCATCTTAGTGAAAAGTATGGACTGATATTTGCAGGCCTAAAGGGAAGTAGTGACAACAAGCTTCCCACATTCTGGCAAATAACCTTTACGCCTAAATGTATTTAAAGAAACATCCATCTTTAGGAAAAGGTTTCAGGTCATCCTTTGTGTTGATTCTACCATCAGCCCACAAGTTGTCCATGAAGCAGCCCTTTGTCCTTAAACTCAGCTTTTCCTGTTCAGTGGGTCAAGGCAGGACTCCAGTGGCTATGGAGAACCCCCACCTCCAGATACTCCATATTATTTTAAATCCTGTTCTGATGTGTCTCTCTCTTATTTGCCACCACAAAAAGTGTACATTTACTAACTTGGGATCTCAAATTGGGCATAAACATGGGTTAGTTTTTGGGCATAAAACCCTAAACACTAGATCATTGTACAGTTTTTATAGACTTGCCCAGTTTCACCACAGTAATGATAACTGTAGTATAAAATGGCACACCAATGTCAAAAGTCAAACCTGATACAAACCTGTTTGTAACCGTAAGTGTGCTTCAATGTTTTGCAATCTCTCCTCAACAGCTTGGTTTCCACAATCATGCATGGGAACACTGGCTTTGTGACTGGACCCATGTGTTCCTTCAGATCTAGTCTGAGGTCCATATGTATTTACCACCCTAGAAACTGGGTAAAGACAAAATAAATTTCACATATATGCACGACACACAAAGCAGATCTAACTAAAAGAATCAAAATATTGAAGCATGAAAACCTGCATTAAATCAGTTTCACAGAAGTCTCACATATGAAGGGTCCCACATACATTAAGATCAAAAGTTCAAGTAGAAGCATTTTCCTATTTTTTTGCACGAGTAACTAAACCTAACAAAACCCTAGGATTTTACATATGCAAAGTAAAATAATTACTCATACATTCATGTAGAATGACAGCGTCAAGAATTTGTCATCAGCTGCTGATAAACAGCAGAAACCTCGGTATCTATGTCAGCAGTTGTACATGTGAGCTTCTGTGAACGCAAAGAGGCCAGACCTCATATTACAGGAAGCATCATAAATACATGAAGATAAGGGGAGGTACACAACTGGAAGAACCAATACAAACTTCAGCAAGGAAGTTCACTTTTAACTTTTGTCATTTAGGTAAAAGGTTTAGTGACTCTTCAGCTGCATCTGGGACTATCTTTTACCCATGCTGAGCCATGTCTTCATCAGACGATTTTGATCACTTCTCGTTAAATCACAGTCATTTCTTAAGTTTTCTTCATAGAATTACTGCAGTGTACTGCAGATTTAAAGACCATATTGGCAACTCCAGATGCCGAAGCACACACACATACCCCATCCTACTCAATACTTCGTGAAAGCCACATGCTATATTCTTGCTTTAATTTATGCTGGTTTTACTTCTTTCTAAGTGTTTTCCACATTTCAGTCATGAACTGTTTCTTGAAGTGTAAACTTCCCTTTTTTCTGTATTATGCTGCCAAGTTACAAATTTACACTCAGTTTAAAACCGACTATTGAAAGAGGTTCTGTGTGAAAGCTTCTAAAATCAAATTCACTTCCCCACCTCTTTCTTAGCTCACTGTACCTTTCAATACTTATTATTGTGCTTTACAGTATCATTCGGAATTACAGAACTCAAAATAATTGGTTTCTAGGACCAATATCAAGTGGATAACTGAATATTACCCTCTCAAAAATGGAAAAGAGGGTCACTTTCATTCTCATTTTGGGTATTTTGTTTTTAAAGAAGAGTAACTTGCGTACACCTAGAGAGCAGCAGACTAACAAGCAGTATTTTATACACAACTTCTGTTAGACAATCACTTCTATATTATTCAGGCCTTTCCAAAAGTTAGTGCAGTGATAAACTTGTTCCCCAGCTTGTCACTTCTTATAAATCTATGTCTTAGAACTTCCACTGTCCCAAAATTTTATTCTATTTCAATACACTTACACCAACTAATGAAAAATAGAAAATAATCCTATTCAATCTCATTTTCTTATTGATGGCTTCACCTTAGAAGGAAAACTAAGAATTGTTCAGCTTCTCTGTCCTCCTTTATCTTTTCCACATTTCCTTTCAGACAATGAAAATAGGCTATTTTGTTTTGGTCTTTAGTGACCAACCATTAATTTAATGAAGCAGTTAAGGGTTTTAAAACCTTGGAGACATAAATGAAGATGTAAAAGTATTCACTAGAGTCAAAAATCATATGTTAAGTTTGCATTTTTGAGCATTCTGTAAAACGTTTTGATATCAAAAACTTATCAGTGCTGTTATATTGGACACTTAAATGGGTATTAAAAGAGTTGCTTACCCTTTATATGACTTTTAAATCCAGGATAGGGTGTGAAAATTGCATCTGTTCTGGCACAGCTATTTTCTAAATAAATAATGATATAACAAGTGAGGTCCTAATTATGTATTTATAATTGAAAATATTCTAACCACCATCAGCTTTGATGCTTTTAACAAATCTAATTAAAATGCTTCAAACAATAAAAAAAAATTAGAAATACTTAATTCATTCTATAAACACTTGGCCATTAATAGTTTCACACTTGCATGGACCTACTGGTTTTAATTGGATAA
>VXAZ01000687.1:1105825-1169673 GCA_013399875.1 Gymnorhina tibicen | reverse complement strand
CCGTGGGGGCGCGCGCTCCCGGCCGGGCACCGCGCTCCGTCAGCCTCGGCCCCGCCCCTGCCCCTGCCCGGCCTGCCCTGGGGCTGCTGCGCGGGCGCGCGGCGGGCACGCTGCTGGGAGCGCGTACACTGGGCGCTCCTTCATGAGGGGACGGAGCCCCGTGCTTATTGCAGTACACCAGATTACCGCCTTTGGTTCAGCTGTGCTCTTCTGGTTACACCTTCACTTTTTTGCATTCTATGTGTTGTTCAAAGCCTCGACTCTTATGGTTGCAGCAGGGTTGTTATAAAACCAGACTACAAAGTTTGTCAGAGTACTCTTGATTATGAGGATTGCAAAATTGCAAAATTGTTCCTGTAAGACAATTTACTTGTAAATTTCTTAACTAAAGCAGTATAAGTGCTTACAAAGGTTTCCTACCTGATGTTTCTTTTGATACCCTAATTTTGATCTTCACACTTCTTTCTGTTCCCTGACCCTCCACCCCCAATATGTTTTATTCCATTGAAAAATGATGAGTGTAGTTATATATACAAGTGTTAAAACATTCTTAAATAAAAATGCCAGAAAGGCAGCTGAATTTATTTGTCTGATGTTTTGGGGGTTAATTTCCAGATAAGACATACCTTGATTTAGTGAAAATAAATCCTACTAAGTGAGGCTTTCAGTACCAGCAACCCACAACATTTGAGGAGACTCAAGCAGAGAAAGCTCTGCTCAGTTCCAGAGAAAAATCAGTTCCAAAGAGGATTTCAATGTTAATGATTACAAATGTATTTCATGGAGATCTGCATTTTGCAAGAATATCTTATCTAGGGTGAACTAGATGGCATTTGCTTGGATTCGGTTGATGAGGACCACTCTTTGGATTCAGAAATACGTATGGCAGAATATGTTCATGATTTAGAGGCTTGAAACATATAGAAATTTACTTAATTCCTGAAAAGACACTGTTTTTGTCAAATAACATTTTGAACACATGCACAGAATATGGTAGTCAATTAAGAAAATTTGTGAAATTTTGTTTTGCATTTCTGTGCACCAGTACTAATTCCAGCTTGTGATGAAGGGCTGCTTTGGCCTGCCTTGCTTCTTGCAGTTTTGTCTCTGGACAGGCAGCTGGAGCAACCCTGCAAAGTGTAATCATGTCATTTGGATCAAATCATGAAGCTTTCAAGAATAAAGGAAAATACATTGTCCTTTCCCCTTCCCCCACCAGCACTACAACACTGAATTAACACATAAGTAATCTGCTGGGCAGAGCAGAATATGGAGCACAGATGTAACACCCTGGCATTGCTTGTTGCTTCTCAGTGTCGGAGGAGACAGTTTGTCCTGACTGAATGAAAATGATCTGAAAAGTCCAGGCATTTGAACCAATTTTTAACTTCAAGTGATGAGTGCTCAGCTACCTGATAGATTCCAGTTCAGAAAAATCCAGCTTTCCTGGAGTGATGGAGCAGACATGTGCCTACTTTACCAGTGGGTATGTGTAGCTTTCTTAGCTGAGAGACCTAAAATCTTTCCTTTGCTTTTGAGCATGTCATCTTTACCTGTAGCCAGAGATTGTCTTGGGGTAAAAAACATTTCAAATGAAAAATAGATAGATAAGCCTATAAATATCAGAAAGAGAAATAGAAATATAAGGAAGATTTAATGAATGTTGAGGATTTCAAGAGATGGTGGGAGCGATACTCCATTATTTATTCAGTGATCATTACAAGAAGAGTAGGCAAAAGACCATGAAGTAGTCTGTAGAGTTGCTGATGTCCACCTTTTATTTACTAAGCATTAACTGGATCCCGGCCTTCTTCCTGTTGTTTGCAAATGTCTTCTCTTAGAGAAACGGTAATGATTCCTATGGGGAAAGATTTTCTTCCTGCTTTCTATGTCTCAGAAGACCTTGATGTGTGTTGCAGCTCCTAGGTGAATAAATTTGGTATCATCTGAAATGTCACAGATTAAATTATGCAATGCATTATACAAACGTGAACAGAACAGAAATAATCCAAAGTGATTTAAGAGATTAGGAAAATGAGAGCGTGTGAGAAAATGAACATAGGGGAAAAAATGTGCAAATACAGCTAAGGCAAAGATGTTAAACTTTCGTATCTAATGGAAGAGACAGACCAGAGCAGAATGGTTCCAGAAGATGATTATATGCTCATTGCATGTAGTGCACAGTAAAAATGAATGCACTTGCAATCGCCTCTGGCAGTAAAGCTGGCCACAGTAAATCCAGGCCTCCATAAAGACAGAGGAAATTACATGTCATGCTCACTAAAGCTGGTGAAACAATAAAATATTGGAAGCTCTCATTGCTGGAAAGATACTGGTAATTTGGAATAAATTTATAGAAAACTGGCAAGAAGTGGGTTGCCAGAGATAGAGATACTTGTTTAGAAAGAGGAATCAGAAGATTTAAATATGTCTAACTTGGCAGTAATGTCCAGATATTTTAATAATATGACAACCGAGGGAGGGAGTAATCTGGAATTGCTTTAAACATTCAGGGATAGACTTATCATGATAATATTAAACCTTCTGCAGCTTTGATCCCTGAGTGAATCATTGAGGCATATAAAAGCCTCTCCCGCTGAAACCACCTTGAAAAAATATAAGCACAAATCCACTAAATTCTTAAATAGCAAATATTGTGGTTGGAGTAAAATGATTTTGAAATGGAAGAGAATTTTCTTTTGGTTTTGGACTATTGCTTCTTTTTATTTTGTTTTTAAAATGATAAACATATTCACCTCTTTCCAAGTCTATGTGCCTTTAAGCAATTTAAAATCACAGTAAACCTCAGTAAATTGACACAAGTTCTCTTTATTGGTCACCACTGTCACAATTGCTAGCACTATTTATTCTGCTGAATATTACAGTACCATAATTTCTAAACTCACACTTTAATTCTGTCCCCAATACCCAGAGAAAGGTGGGTGCTTGGCAGAATGTACCAGTCATTGAGGTTTGTTGTGCCAAAGAGTGAAGTGCTGAGCTAAGGAGGCTATGTAACGTATAAGCAGATTTTTCCCCTGAATTGAAAAGCTCATGCTGTGTACTTCTGCTTATGTCAGCTGTAGCACAGAGAAAGGCAAAAGAGGCAACGCTTCAGAAAAAAAAAAAAACTTAAATAATTTGGAGCTTCAAAGATAAAAACAATACTCTGAATTCTGCCCAGAGTCCCAGGAAAATGGTGCAGTTTGACCCCAACTGCTGTAAATGTAGTTTTCCCTAATATTCAGATTATCAGTGCTGCTTTAAATTATCTCAGTTTATAAAAAGAAAATTGATAGTATCCTACTCATTGGGTTAAAATAGGAAATGACCAAGTCCCTCCAAATTAAAAGCTTTTATTTATTTTTCCAAGCATTAATTTCAGAATTAAGAGCACTTCACTTCTGTTGCTTCCCAAGTACCCAGGAAACGGCATTGCTTCAATCAAGTTTATAGGTCCTGGTTCAACAAGATACTTAAGCTGGTGCCTAATTTTAAGCACTAGCCCAGCTGAAAAGAACCTCACCCTGCTTCCCTAAAAGGTAGTCATGTGCTTATTAACTTCATCAAATCAGGCTCTGAATTGCAAATCTAATTCTCCAATAGGAGCTGCATTCCTTCAAAGCAAATGTCTCTGCTGACCTTTTGGTGTTTCTCTAACTCTATCAAAGTTTAGAAAGCCCTGTTCAGACAGGATTGGAATGGGATTTGTACAAAATGTCTTGTGGGAAATACAGCAGTAATGTATTTGCCATTAGAGAAAAAAGCCAAACCAACAAACCTATAAGTATCTTATATTTATGACTTGCAGTAATTTGATCATTCCTGACATTCATGATGCTGTTGCCTGCATTCTGTTTAGTGTCCTTATCCTGGCATGCACATATCCCTATGACCCCTCCTTTCTGAATTTTTTTACCCTTGTGATTTTCTGATACTGCTCCATGCTCTTCCTTACTTTGGTCTTTCTTTTCATTGTCTTTGTTTAGTAATTTTACAACATATTTAAATTTTATATACCTGCCTGCCTCCTTACTTGCTGCCATCTGCAAATATGATTAGCACTCTGCACAAAATCCTTCAGCTCAGTTATATAATTTGGGACTGAGAACTGACCCCTGCAAGTCCTAGCTCAACAGCTCTTCTTAGCAAGTCAGTGAACCATTATTATAATTACTTTGTGTCCACAAATTCTAGACTTCTATAGCTACTTTGAAAGATTTGATTATAAATCTCCTTCCTATCATTTTCTTGTGAGACTATCACATAAAAATGTAGAAGGTGCCTAGCAGAGTAGATGTCTATGCTCACAGTGTTTCACCTTTTTGCAGACTGACATAAGCATTGTGAAATTAAGCATTCATACCTGAAGACAGACTAAAAATTAATAATTTTCCATTGCATTAATATGTACATGCTGTACATATTTTATATT
The DNA here is from genome assembly GCA_013399875.1 of Gymnorhina tibicen. Lineage (NCBI taxonomy): Eukaryota > Metazoa > Chordata > Aves > Passeriformes > Artamidae > Gymnorhina > Gymnorhina tibicen. The sequence continues at coordinate 1,165,238 of VXAZ01000687.1, read as the reverse complement.
TAACTCAAGTTTAACGGGACACTTGAAAATCTATATTTAACAGGGAAACAGTAATATAGCATATTTATTTCAGAGAAAATTTAACTGTTGGGGTTCTTTGATTACTGAGTGCTTGATTTTAAAAGCTGCAGCTTGCATCTTTATTAGCATAATTTGACTATTATTTTAAAATAAATAATAGTGATGGATGCTTAGGAATATTTTGTATAGGATTCTAAAGTTGTGTTAGGTACCCACTTTTCACATAGCTGGGAGCCAAATCCTTTTCTAAACATTACAGTCTTCTTAGCCTTTTCTGTGGAACAGTTACATTGCTCAAATTTAAATTTATCTCCTGCTTCAACAGTTCAACTTAGAAGTTTCTATACCCCAGTAGCTAGACAGTTATCATTGAACAGACCACATCTGTCATTATTGGTCTGATCAATCATTCCATAGTCTGGCAGCCTCCTGTCAGACTTCAAAAATCAGATCCAGATCTAGTTTAGATATGAGATTTGTGGACTAATAGTTGAAATTACAGACCTGTATTATGTAGTTGTGTTAAGCCTCTTAAATTAGCCTTAAGGTATTAATATATTCATATGACAAAGTAAGATACGTACCTGAATCCTGTAAGCTTCTCTGGACATGTCCGTCTGTGTTTATACCACCTGCAGTATTCTTCAGCTTCCATACCTCTACAAGTAAATGCATAATGCTCTTCTTGGATATAGCGTAACTATAAAGTTATTTGTATTATAATAAATGAACAAGGGATCACACTCGTCTTTACACTGTCAATATTTTTCTAAAGAAGAAGAGGCATTTGTTAACAGGGAATATGATGTTTGGGTCCCAAACTTTCAGTGAAGCTGGTCATGCACCTGCTTACTTTGTGCACAAATCATTCTAATGAATTCTAAAGGACTATTCATGTGCATAAAGCTAAGCCTGTGTGTAAAAGCCTTTGCAAGACTGGGCCTAGGTTGTAAATTTGATAATGACCTGAAACAGATTCAACAGAGAAAAAGCAGGCCTTCTAAAAAGTTGAGAATTGTAAATTAGCCAAGCTGAACAGGTATGGGCAGTGCTAGGAGAACTCGTAGTGCAAAACTCAGAAAACTGACCAAGAAGAAATGGCAAAAGATATCATAAATCTTTTTTTTAATTTACGTTTTATAGTACTGCATTTTACCTTAATCTTATTAACTCTTGGCTTCCTCATAATTTCACTATGGCTATGAATTCCATTTGAATAATTTTATTGCAGGAGCTTAGAAACTTTCCTGTTTAAATTTCAGGGGTGTGTGTGTATAGATATACATATATACATATATATATATATGTAGACTGTGTGAAAGAGTAGATCTGCTTAGAGAATTGTAGTGGTGAGAAATCATAACTAGGCTCTTTGGGAAACTTGCTTGAGGAGAAGGCAAGACATCAACACTGTTTCATATGGAAGTGTACAGAAGAGTTTTGCACACTTATTTGTTTGTACCATGCAATATTCCATCTTCTGCTTCAAGTGTTTTGTGCTGCACTGCAGCAGTTTATGTTCTCAGAGACAGTGCATTACCTGCAGGAGCCTCCCAGCCAAATCAGGGCAATTCCAGTTGTTGTGATGCATCTCCTGAAATAATTTTCTAGGTATTGCTTCCATGAATTGCTTTCATCAAGAACTTCCATAGAATTCTAAAATTACCATGAAAAAGAAATGAAATTACTTAAATATAAACTGAGTTCCTGCTTGGGACTATGGTTTTTAGCATTTAATATGCTGAGTGTATGAATAGGCATCTTTATGCACCATCACAAAAGACAAATATTTTCCTTTACTTAAAGCTAATCACTGTCTTATCATGATCTATTCACTGCTAAAATGGTCACTCTATTTAATGGCCTGTAGGTAACAGTAACTATGAAATGCCACTTGTTTGTTAGGCTCACAAAGTTAAAGTTGTTAAAAAAAAGGAAGGAGTCTTTTTCTGCAGCTTAATCAACTTTTATTCACACTAAACTGGTCCCTCAGAAAATTCCAGTTTCCTCAGGTTAAAGATTAATTTAATAATCTCAGCTGGGTGAAGAAGAGAGCAGATTAGACATGAACAAACTATACCAAAGCTGCAGAGTGAAGGTGACAGTCCAGGGACAGCCACTGCTGACTTTATTCTAGTTGTTGGCCCTGGGGACATGACTGATCTTTTGCTCAATTTGATGCAAGAAAAAGAATGAAGAAGGTACATCTTATAAGGCATGGTGCTCCTTTGCTAACCTTTTAAATTATTATTTAAATGAAGATTAAAGTTATGGAGTTGGAGAGTGTTTTGCTGTTTTATAATTTAGCAGTTCAGGCTGAAGTTTCTTTTGTGTTCTTTCTGTTTTTATACAGGCAGCCTAGAAGATGGACATTTGACAGGCGACAATAGACTGCTCCTTTCCCAGGTATCTCCTGCTTGTTTCCTTTATCTGTGAATAGGAAATGGCTTAAAGGCACCTGTGTTATGAAGGTCCCAGGGGCAGCTGCCTGACTAGTGAATGCCTGATTATGTGTTAACATGCTTTGTCAGATATTGGCAGAATCTGTTCTCTTCTTTTGCCTTTTCAGCAAGGGTACCATTGACAGACTGGCTACCCATTTATAGAAATGTTGTCCATCAAACTGTGAGGAAGGACAATGGTGTTTTTCTGTGACCAGTGACTGTGGGAAACTTTTCTTTGGCTATTCAGGCAATTTTTGTAGCTTGTTCTGAAGAGGAGAGACTGATGAGTGCAAAAAGTACAATTAAGCAAAGCCAGACTTCAATTGAAGGCTGTAGTGTAGTCCGCTTGTTCTCATTTTTTTATTTGGAAAAAAAATCTATGGGTTTTCACGTTGCTGTGTGGCATTCAGCGGGGGGCTATTACAATCCTAAATTTTTTTTCTAGACCACCTAATTCTAAGTAAAAATTAAATGTAATGAGAGCCACTTGGAGTTCTGAATATTTTAAAGCATAATTCCCACAGAAGGGATTCGACCTAAACTGTGGAGAGCATCAGTTGGCTAATTATAGCTGCATTTTATATTACAGCAGGTGTCAGATGCAGTCATCTCAATAAAGTCCACATAATACTCTGGAAAATAACAAAAGCTTTTCTTTGAATGTGGGTACTAATTTCTGCTAGGTGTCATATGAGCTCTGATACTTCTTATTGGTGTTAACAAGAGCACTGCAGCACTCAAACATGCTTTTTGCTTGGGATGAATTGATACTGTAAAGCACTTACTAGTCAGCCTTGGCAGATGTCAGTAGTTAATACTAGTGTTGCAGAGGTTGGTATATAATGCAAAGAGTCTTACGTAAATACTTTTAGATGATGGGCTGGTTTTGAGAATGAGTGTGAACTGTGCACCAACTTACTTAATGAAAGCTAAATAGGCAACAGCAGGATAAGTGTGCTTCCTTTAGCTTCTATCTTATTTTAAGTCCTCTGCAAGTAAAGGGTAGATGGGAAAGCAGTAAACTAGGTGAATGAAAACATTAAACTTAATAAGCACTTCATGCTTTCATACTATTTTCCCAATTCATTGGAAGCAGCAAGTTTGAGTTACTGAAGTGATTGGTGAGAAAGGTCTTTCCTAAGCCTCAAAACTGAGGTACCCTAAAAGTTATATCTGCAGAATAGCTTGCATGTGGTGACAGTACAATCTGTAGACATTTGATGTTCACCTGACTTCCTAAATAAATAATGGAATTCTACGATTACAAGAGGTTTGGGTTTTAAAACATTAACAAATCATTAAAATAAATACTGAAGTGTGTTGCATGCACAGAAACCCTTGAATACAAGGAATTGTGATGACACTGAAGTGGAATTGCAGGCACAAATGGCAGGATGAAAAGCACAGGCAGCAAAACCTTCCCAGCTGATTGTGCTTGGCCAAACATACAATAGAGATGCTTCCCAAGCTTGCCATGTACCCCGAGAAGCAGTAAGATAGGAGACAATTCAATACAGAACAGCAGGGTCAGGCCACGGGGAGCTTGCTGCTTCTCCTGGTGGGGATAGGATGTACCTGGTCCGGACATGGACGAGGAAGATTTCAACAAAGGATGATGCCAAATGCTGGGCTAGTCATGCAGGAGGGACAAGCATGTACTAGCAAAACAAAGGAAATTTGACAGATGATAAAATCCCCCAACATCTGAGTCTTCTGGAAGAGCAACAAGACACTTAATGAACTACCTACCTCCCCCTGCAACATCTCCTCTGAGAAAAGGTAGTCCAAAACACCAGGCTGCCTTTGTCTCTTACGCAGAAGTCCATGGAGAATTGCAGAGGTTATAGAAATAATAAATACAACTTAATGCTATAAGTCTTTTATTTTTAAAATGTAATGAACAGTCAGCTGAATAAAACTGAATCACAAGCTCCAGCATGTTACCTTAGCAACTCTGTAAAAATAAAAACAATTGCAGATTATGAAATATTATTTAATGTTTTTTAGAACTGCAGAATAGTTTGAAGTATAATCTTACTGCATTACATACGCAATGTACTAACATGTAGGAGGAGCTTGGTTTTGGTCTGAAGACTAGATGCAATAAGTAATTTGTGAAAAACAAGTGACATTAAATTAGAATAATATATTCATATTAAGGATACATGCATTTCTGGATTAACATACACATATTGTTTAAAAAGTTTCTAAATATAATAATAAGCATATATAATCCATCTAAACCTGGTCAAAAGCAGGTACAGAAACCAAGCACAGAGGTACAGAGAAGAAAATTAAGGGAGAAATAATTTCTTAGCTAATCTGTACCTGGCATCTGGGGAGCAGAGGGCTGTCTGTAGGAGAAGTGCCTCAGCTCTCACAAGTGAGATTACCTCTAAGGAAAAGACATATGAAAAGGCCTGGTAACAAAAGTCCAGTTACAAAAGCTGAAGGTTTGATTCCCATTGTATAAATGAATTTACTAATTTACACCATTTATTCCACATAGCCCCTTTCTGAAACCTTTTAATAGTGAGAGAAGCCCAGCTCAACTTGGAAAGCTCTGAGTTCTGTGAAAGGCTGGGAAGGTAAACAAGAGGTTAAGTTAACTGCAAGAACTGTCAACCTAGTTGGTCCTTTGGTTGTCTCCCTTTTAGCTGGAAAACATGAGGAGACCACCACTGTACTACATTGCTGCTGCACTATTGCTTTCCCATGTCTTAAATTTCTGGTGTTGGGATGTGCTCCTGTCCATGTGAAGCAGAGCTAGGTATTAAAGAATAAAACCTCCTCTTCCCAGCAGATATTCTAATTTTTTTTTTTCCCTCTTAGGGGAGAAGGTAAGGGATAGTTATCAGCAAGTAGAGGTGCTGCTGTAAAAAATAGCTACCAATAGTGTCACTCAAAATTTATTACCCTCTGCAGATTACAAAAACCTAACGACTTCTCCTTGTGATGTCTCTTAGGGATTCTTTGGAAGAAGGCTTATGGCAGTTCCTGTGGTAATGACTGTTACTGCCCTGTATATGACAAGAGTTTTATGTGTGTGTAATTCTCCTCGATTATTCTAAAAAAATGAATGTGTCTAGGATAATTTTGTATATCACCTACTGTGAAAATTGCTTTCGTGGCAAGCAAAATCAACTACTCTGTGACCTACACTTCTTGATATTAGAGGTTATATGAAACTTACTGCACTCTCCTTTCTCCACAGTTATTGCTACTTCTTCCCCTCCATTTTTACTCTTAGATTACAGAGATGTGATTGCACAATACAAGCAGCACAGATGGCAGCTGAAGGTCTCTATCTGCCAGGTGTCTGCATAACAGCTGAGTCAATGTACACAGCTGAGCACAGCTCACTTTCTGACAGAGATGTTCAGCACCATTACTCTGAATCATAGCCTTGCACAACCTTTGGAAGTACCTCTGGGAAATTTTAGAGGGTACTCAAGTACACAATATTTTGGCAGGCAGAAATCAGAGGAAGTCTTGCTCTGAATTCATTCTGAATGCTCAGAAGAAAGAAGTACTCAGTGTATTTTCTGCTGTGGATGCAAAGGAAGGGCTTAATGATGTAAAACACTGGGAAAGTGTAGACTCTATATAAATATATCACCTATAAACATATATAAATAATCACCTATACTCAGAGAAAGTCTGTGGGAGATCTGCTCAGGTTTGCTGACAGACTCCAGTAGAGAAAGGAAGATGAATCTTTAGGGCCAAGGAGGAAATCCTGTAATCCTGTAATGACTAGGAGAGATGAACTGGTTTTTGTAGTTTGGCAGTGCAGGATTATGTCATTCTGAGCTCTGTGAAACTGTCTTCCTCTTGATAGGGCCCAGATATGTCCAACAGCTCCTTTCTGATGCTGAGGTTCACAAATTAGGTCTCATGAGGAGTGAAGTGGTGTGATCCAGTGTATGCACCACCCTGTCACTGTACCACAGGGAGACGCACTTTTCTGTGGGTACTGCAGTTATGCACCAGTAAACAGAGCAGATAAAGTTCTTCAAGCCTAGTGCTGTTGGTGTCCATGTGCAAACAGATGCAAGAGATAGGAGATTGGGAACCTTGACTTGAAGGGGAGAAAGAAATCTGAGGAAGAAAGAAACCAGGTCATGGCTTACATAGGAAGCAGTTTGCGAAAGAAGAGGTTTGCTTCAAATACTTCAAATAGCTCAGGGAACAAAGGAAGATAGGAATGTGAGAGGGAGTTCTGGGCATAGTGTCTACTGTGACTGACACTTTCAGGGACCAGAAATGGAGCCAAAGCCTTATGTCTGAGAAGGTTTTGTGCTTTTCCAATAGTTTTATAGGTGACATTATTTCATTGTCTGCATGAAACATTGGAGCTGATTACAATGCTGTAGGTCAAAGAAGCTGGGGAGATTTGGGGAGGAATGTGGTTTCCTTGAGTAGCTTCACAGGATCAGCTTACAGAAGGGGGTGGAGAGTGGGAGGAAAAAAACACATGGGAAAGAAGAACTGAAAATTCCCAAAGCGTTCTGCCAAACATTACAGCTATCAAGAAGATAATTTGTCCATAAGGGAATGGCAATATCCAAAGGGTGCCAGAAGTGATGTACACAATTTGTAATGATTTTGTAGTGAGATACAGAGACAAGTTCATCCATTACCAGCACTGAGAAGAATTGAGTTAGGGGGTCTAATAAGGGAGAATATATTTTCTAGATCCAAGCCTATGAGAGTGAAACAGTAGTTCTTGCTGCTCAATGGGAAAGACGTCTCTTCTTTGAGAGCTCACTTTTTTCTTTCATTGAAGAAGAAAATAAAAGCATTTTTGTAAAAATGAAGAGTAAACACTATGTCTGTGGACATGGTTTCATTTTGCTTCAGTTGTGCGTTGAAAGACCATGAAATGTCTTCATCTGGCCTTTCATTAAACCACACTACTTTTAGACATATATCAAGGAAAATTGAAAGAGTTTAAAGTATTAAAAACGTTTAAAAAGACTTTGCAGGTAATGTGTATGTGGAAGTTCAAGCAATCATCCAAGGCCAGAGTACTTGAAGAACTGAGGAACTGTTAAATTACTGTGATCTTAAAAATGATTACTGTAATACTTTAGAAAATACATTTGCCGTAACAAATATAGAACATGTTTTCTAATTTCTCTTATGGTTATCAAGGTCATTCAGTGACAGAATGCAAAATCTTTTATTTTTCTCATTCAGATACTGTTAGGTGCATAAATTCTATAGCTAATATAAAAAGGCATTTAAAAATTGGAATTTATTAATGGAGAGATTATGTCTTTGCCTAATATCAAACAATAATTTTTATCTTCTGAATGGAGTTTAACAATACACAGGCTCAGGCTGGCTTTGTTCCACTAATACATGCCATTTCCAAAAGTGTGTTGCCTTATATGTTAAACACAGTGCACACACAATTACCCTAGCATTCCTTGAAAATTAATTTCAAATCCACATTTATTATAAGTGCCTTGGGGCAAGAACCATCTTTTGTTATTAAACAATGCAAACAGGATCTTGGTCCATAATTGGGGCTCCTAAGCACTGTGAATTCTTTCACCAGTGTCTCACATTCTCTTTCTCTCTCTCTTTGTCCCTCTGCAGATTATGCCAGTGTTTACAAAGGTTGGGATCCGTTGCATCCTCCACAGTTTTTACATTTGCCCAAGAATCAGATTCAGTTTAGCCCAGCATTCTTCACAAAGATAAAAGGGTGACAGATCCTGACACATCTGTGCTTTTGAAAAGTAGGAAAGCTGATTTAATGCATAAACCCTATCCTAAAGCTGTCTCCAAGGTGAAATTGCACCAGTCTTGGAATAAAAAGTGGAAGAAGACTGATATTTAAACTACATACAGTGATATACTTGAGCACTCCTTATTCTATAGCCAGAAAATGCTGTAATAGCTTTATTTTCCAGTTTTTAACTACTGAAACTTAGCTTTAAATATGACTTTTCTGTGATCAAAAGACACCTAAGACACCTGATTTGTATCTTAGGTGATAGTCAATCTTCTTCATGCTATGGGCTTCTAACTATTATTTCAATTTTTAATACTGGGCAAGATATATTATTGAATGCTTATTTTTCAGTTTCGATATCTGGACAAACATATGAGTCATATATTGATCACTGAATTACTAGCCTTTAATGCTTGATTTATACATGACAGATCAGTATATTTGATCATAAATAAATGGGTGACTTTACTAAAGTGCTGATAATTTTTTGTGATTTTATTCAGTGACATGGATATAGTAAAATGAGAAAGAAATGTGAAATTATTAAAGAAATACGAAGAGCCAGAATGGGTGATACTGACAAATTAGAAATCTCTTTCTAAGCTCTGATACTTTAGCCTGCAGTTAAAAAGAGCTTTGCCACTGAAAGAGCATTGTGACCATAATGCTCATTCCCCAAACAGGAGTGGTGTAGCAACAACTATTCAGTCACAGGTTCTTAGCTTGTTTGTATAGTATAAAGCCAGTAGAAACCATTGCAATTCTCTAGCTGGACCTCCCACATAACATATATCTAAGATTTTCCTGGAATTAATTCCTTTGGGAATTAGAGTGTATGTCTGAGAAAAAAAGCTAGACTTGATTATGAAATTTCCGGAGATAAAAAATCTACCAAAATGCTGAGTATGATGTTTCAATTATTATAATAAAAATTTTAAAAATGTGTCCTCTAGTTTGAATTTATGTAGACTTTAGTTTAAACCACTGAGTCTTGTTACACATTGATTTGCCGAAGATGGAGGCATTGATCAATCTTCATCTTTCTTTAGTAAAAACCTTATAGAACTTGGACAAATCATTCCTTAACTTGCTTTCTGGGCTTCTTTACTGAAAGAAGGCAGTGTGCAGAAAAGCATGTAAGTTTACAGTGCTTGAACTTGTGGGCTCTGGCTTGCCAGGCATACCCATTTGATCAGTTGTAAACAGCCAAGCCACAAACTACCTCACCTTAAAGACAAGTTTAATGTAATATACTTGAGATTTTTAAATTTAACTTTGAAATTAAACAAACTTCCTCTAAAAAAGGTTGAACCAATAGCATGGGAAAAACTCTCTCCTATTATTCAATACTCCTGTATACATGTGTGTACAGATCACATGAGGCCACAGTCATAATTGTCATATATTATGGCCAGGCTAAACATTATGTTCTCAGAACTATTCAGTATGTTTATACTTCCATCTGGTCTGGTCAGGAAGCAGAATTATGTCATTTGGGTTATGGTCTGCATTGCACATACACTGTAGCTATAGTTCAGTTTGTTCCTAAAGCTCATGTATTGTCTTCGAATGAATTAGGGTGGATGAAGGAAAATAGTTCATGCCAACATCTTTTTCATTTCATTATTAGTAGAAAGACATCAATGGAATCCTCACCTTCAAAGAAATCATGATTAGAGGCTAGAAAAATGTTGAAGAGATATAGGTACAGCAGAATATCAAGGGAATCTTGCTGTCATTTTGTCTCTTGGGACATGTTGCACAGAATGAGTAGCCTGGTTACGGATCTGGACTGTAGAACTATTGACAGGCGTGTGACTGAATGGAATTGCTAGATGAGGAGAGGTCATACTCCCACACTGAAAATCTGTATTCTGTTGCTGAAGAGCAGAGATTATAAGGGTCTCCTCCCCCAAAGAAACAGACCTTTAGAAAGATTCAATAAGTCAAGTTTGTAAAATATTGATTTGAACAGCTGGTGTAACCAGCATGATCATAGTATTTCAGAAGTCTATCCAAAGCAATGCTGAAATGAATTACAGGTGGTGTGTCACTGGGTCCCTGCTGAGCTGGATATGCAGTTCCTAAGAAAGGCATTCTTAAAGGTGGAAAATACATGCTTGACCATGATTTTGAATCATTTAGCTAGAAATTTCAATTACATCAGTAGTTTGATGTAACTCCTGATCTGAATTTAAGGCATCCTTCTTAGAAAACGCTTGAAACTGAGAACCTGAAGAGCTGTTAGTACTACAGGTTGAGCTTGAGCACACTGTTTCAGAGAGAAATCTCATCTGAATTTCTGCCATATCCTCTGGGTTATTGGCAACATCACAGATTTTTGATCTTGGGCCTCTTATTGAGAGAATTCCTGTCAGCTTCCATGTTCCTTTGGCAAAACCAGGCCATATAAAACCATATGTTGTTTGCTTGAACCCCATTACCAAACAATGCAGGTGACTGATTGTCTGGTTTCTTCTCAGGCACTTTTGCCTGAGATGGCTAATACCAGTGAGATTGATTTTAGGCTCACAAATGAGGTATTTCAGTCTTGCCCCACCCCTGTTTTTTTTCAGCTGGGCTTCTAGCAGTGGTGCCTTGGAAATTCCGTAAATTTTTCTCTTCATCCTCTTCAAAGTCTTGATCCTGTTCTCAACATCTCTGTGTTCTCAACATCTCTGTGTTTTGTACTATGTAAGTGCTCATTTGTTTCCTCTTCCACTCTGTCCTGTAAGGGCAACACCTCCTCTGATTTCTTTGAGACAGAGGTCTATCTGGTATTCTTCTTGTGCTTTATTTTCAGAGCACTGCACATGATTTGGCAAATACTTGAATTGTCAGATTAAGGCTATGTCAAGAGTAATTGTTTAAAATTTTCCTGCATATTGACATTTTTTTAATTCTGTCAGTCTTCCCCTTGTTTATCCTGTTAGGATTTCTCTCATCTGACACTCAAAACAAGAGTAAGAGTTTGAGGGGTAATGTGGTATTAACACATGTATAATATATTAGCTACAGCATTTGGGCCTCAAACAAATGTCTGCATTTGTCTTGGAAGAAATGAAAAGCAAAATGCTTCTGTGCAAACTAATTCTGTTTTGTCATAATATTTCCAGAATTGCAGTCAGCTGTAAATTTTCAACATGAAGCTTGACATTCAAATTGAGATCTCAAACTGCTACTGATATTGGAGAGGAAATAGAAAAAGATTAGAGAAAGAAATAGTAGAGAGTTTTTTAGATAAGACTGCTCCACTGTATATTATGTAGTTGTGTCTTATGGTAGTGATATGTTTAATGCAAATTGATGCAATAATGAAACTTACTGAACAGATATTATAGTATTCTAAATTTCATAATTTCACATCATAAAGATATATTTCTACTGGGTGTGCTGCACAATTAAACTTAGGTACTTTAATTCATTTATCTTAATTAAGGATTTCAAAAATGGTTACTTCTCGCAGTCTTGGGTGTCTCCATTTTTCCAAGTTAAATTTGGGACTTCTTTAAAAAGGGATTGATTTTCAGATGTGGAAGTACTCACCTGGTTTCTGCAGGGCACATATTTCAAAGGTTTCTTTCTCTGATGTTCAAGCATAGAGATATTCAAAATTTTCAGTTGTTTTTGAAAAATCTTGATGATACCACATGTTTATATTTTAAAGCATGCAAAATTTTCTGAGCTGAGGTACAACAAATTGTAGAGGGTGGCATCATGATGCTGGATGGATCAGAAACCTGTAAGTGAATTCTTAGTGGTAGAGAAGGGAGAGGTTAAGAAACTGTGTCCTGTAATTATCAGATTAGCTTCCTGGTGAACATGTTGCAGAAATTATTTATTTTTGCATACAAATATTATTTTTTAATCTGGATTCTAGGACTTTATATTAGAAGGGGCTGAACCTCTGTAAATCATTTAAGCACCTGAGTAATTCCACTTACATTAACAATACTGCTTCAGTATCTGCTTAGAGTTATATACATGCTTAAGTACTCCGTTGGGACTTAAATGATGTGGGTTTGGATAGCCTAATGTTGTTATTTCTATTGTCACCAAATATACATAAATGAAAGTACAAACCCCTATCATTAATACCTGTGTTGCTCTACTCCAATATGTTTCAGAATAATAAAGTTTTCCTCTTAGAAAAATTACTTATTTTATTCCCTTACCAACATCATAGTACAATATATTAGTCCTTGATTTAAAATTTTCCTGAATGCTTTCTAAAAATGAAAACAAAATGCCTGATATCTATTTGTTCCCTGATTATGTATAACCAGAAAGAAATTCAGAATGTAGTGAAGCATGACCTTTCATTCCTGAGGCAATATTAGCTATCCTTCATCAACCTGTGCTTTTCTAAATGCTTCCCATTTAATGTCCAAAAATGCTTTTTAAGATTCCCTCCTCCCAAAAGGCATCAAAACTAAATGGTCTATAATTTCCTGAAGTGTTCCCTGAGTCCATCTTCAATAATGACATTATGTTGGCTATTTTCCAGCCATCAGGCCTTTTTCTGACTAGAACAACTTTGTAAAATGTCTGCAAAACTTGAAATAATAACACCCTTGTTTGGGGGTGGGGGGTTCAGAAATATTGAATATTGTTAGCTACTTATTAGTGGAATGTTGTTATTAAATATGAATATATAATTATACCATATTATAGATGAATTATTCATTTCCCTTTCCCAAAACCATCTGTTTCACCTAGAAAATACTCATTTGATGTATTTAATGTAAATCATATATACATACAGTAAATGTCCTTAAAATGAGGTATTGTTTTACAAATAGCAAAAGAGCTATAAAAAAATTCAATAAGAAAATTAAAAATAATGCAAAAGAGCAAAATCACTTTGTTTACTACATTGTCCTTTAAACTGAAAGACAGTGTTCATGGAACAGATTTGGAAAGAAAACTAGCAGAAAGTTAAGGAGATATCCTTGCTATCTAATATATATCCCTTTCATTTTAAGTGCTTCAAAACTGAGATACAAAACAAACAGGAAAAAAAAATTAGACGTAGGACATGTACATCAGTAGTGCTTAAAAAGACGGGTATTAACAATGCTTCTAGTACCCTTGTAGGTGTCATGGTTTGTATGCTCTATGTACATAGCACAAAAACCAATAGCTTGGTAGCTCCGCCCTTGAGGTGTTACATTCCTTTTCAAATAAGTTTAGTAGTAGTAGTGCTGTCACTGACATTTCTCTGTCCTGGATCATATGTCCATACGGGTGTTTAAACTTAACTGTTCTATGTCCATATAATAAAACAGTGGTTACTGCCCCACATAAACTATTTTTTATATATGGAATACTGGAAGGGGAAAAAGTCTGGATACTGCAAAAAGAGGACACAAGACAACACCTAGCTGTCAGTCACCAGCAGTTGCTATGAAGCTACTTTTGAGGGCTCCTCATTAAGTCATTGAGTGACCATGAGCATCCTCCTGGCTGAACCAAATGCAAGGTAAAATATTTCACATGAAACTGCTTTCCATCTAAATAAGGCTATATGCATGTATGGTCAATTGCTACAGCTCTGTTGATGTTCAGTACTTTGTTAAGAGGTGGTACTGCAAGATGTCTAAGCCTTGTGTTTTGATTAGTAATTTTTGTGAAGTTTTTGGTGGTTTGTTCAATACATTCCTCCAGCACTTCATTTGCAATACAAATTTTTCATTTTAAATAATTCATACTTAATTACAGTAGTTGTCAGTTTATGTGGTCCTTTTCATTCTTGAAATGCTTTAGAAGCATTAATTCCCACAAAGTTTTGAGAAGCAATTAAGTATTAATGTTCCATTTTTACAAACAAAAACCAGAAAATACAGAGGTTGGGCAAACATTTCAGAACATCAACTGTAAAATTAGGCACTGACTAGATAGAGACTTGATCTAATTTTCAGAGGCACAGAAGACATTTGCATATTCAGAATGGAAACTTTTGTCCTGGTAGTTAAATTCATAAAGACTCTTGGATATCATATTACTGAGCATTACAAGTTTTTAACTACTCAGGATCAAGATATGGGAGGAGTTCATTAACTCAGAATGTTTGCAGCAGGTGAGCACAAAGCTGCCTGAGCTAACACAAGAGAAGGACTGATTTCCAGATTCTCACAATTCCAGCTGTATAAATAACCCTTTACAAACTTCTTTCCACATGGGCTGAAGAACTCTGCATCCTTTCCTGGCATGAACTGCTTAAGTAATTTCTGAAGAAAAAGATGGAGATAACTGGGGATTGGAGCATGATCTATTTCCTCAAGTACTCACAAGACTGTGCACGTTTTAGGACTTCCATTTAACAGCTTCAACAACCAATGTAGAATTTATGTCCCAAGAAGAGATTTCAGCCAAACAGTAAAGCTCTTGGGAGCTATGGTTTTAACCTTGCTTTGTCTCAGCCTAAGGAGAGAGCTGAACTTGGGAGAAATGCTCTGATCACCAGAGTAAGGTACAAAAAGCAGGTCAGTACGTCTTTGTTTTTAATGAAATAAATATCTAACATTAATTTCCACACAGAATCATTCTCCTAGGTACACACTTCACATTCTCTGAACACAGCTACTATTTCAGAGTTCTCAAAAGGCATAGGTGGGATGCACACAGGTTCTGGCTATGAACAAGAGAAAGTGGGCATGAGAGGGCCTCATGCTGCTGCTGAAAGTGGGCTGCTGCTGAGCATTTGTGAACATGTGGAAAGACGTGTTTAAGTAGTGAGAAGTTTAACTGGTAGTTTCTCTGGCCTGTAGGACTGGGTTCCAGCTTCAAAGAGTTTGACGAGAGCGGTGTTGAGACTGCTACAAATATGCATCCTAAGGGTATGTCTATGATAGTTATTCTCAAATATTTGAAGTCCCATGAGCCATTATTTCTTGTTTGCATCATAAATCTGTGGGCTGTTTGGTGTAAACAAAAAAGTTGTTAGCATTGGATTTCTATTTCATGGGCATGGAGATAAGATTTGTCCCAAGTTTCCTTGTGGGACACTGCTGTGAATCATTTGGCAGTCTTGTCTCATCTCCTAGGCAAGCTGCCACCTATAAATAGTAAAGAAAGGAAGGAGGTACAGAAGGACTCAGAAGCAAAGAATAACAAATGGCTGCATTTGTCGTGAGAGTGTATAAGTACCTTCTGATGTGAATTTCTGAGGATGTATAGAAAGTCATGGTATAGTGGGTGTCAGAGTGAGCTTCATACCATGAACTGTGGCAGAGTTTGCAGGAGTGAGGTACATGGCTGGTGATCAAGTTTAAGTATTCACAATTCCTAAAAAAATTGCAGGTCCAGGATTGAAGGTAACTGTAAAATTGACCCCAGAACAGGCAAGACTAGACTGAATTATCCAAAGCTGCAAAGAGAATTTGTGGCCAGAGCTAAAATCAGATGTTAGGTTTTCAAGCTTCTTCAATCTGTGGCCTAGATCACTGCACCTTACTTCTCCAAAAAGCTCAATCAATCTGAACATAAAAGTTCAGAATTGCGCTCAGTGTTTAAGAAAAATCACATAACAATGAAAAATGACGAAAAACTGACGTGCAAATTGTTAAGAGCCATTTATATACACACTATTAGGAAAGGATTACATGCATCGATGAATCAGCGGTTTTAATCAGATGAAAATACTTTTGAGCACAGTTCCAGTGTGATGAATATGCTGGAGTTGTAGATCACCAGGAAGAAGATTAATATTCTGTATATAATTATACACATTTCTTCTCAATTCTTTTTTTGAAGACAGACAGCAAATAGGATTTAAAGCAACAGTCATTTACTTCACATGAGCACAAAGAAAATGTATGGGGAAGCATGCAACTGGCTGCCCCCACCTGCCAGAGAGCTTCCAGCATCTCTCTGGAAAACAATTTTTTCTTAGTTTCCTGTCTACTCTCATCCTTCTCCCCCCCTAAGTTTGGTCTCATGGCCCCACTCAACATTGTTCTTCCATCGTTTTTTAGGGACAGAGAGGCTCTTGGCCATGGCTATCAAGTGCTGGATAGTTACTCCTTGCTGGCAGTGGTCTCACACTCTGACCCCGGCATGAGATGTCTTACTGTAGCACTTGACAGTGGAGGTTTCTGTCAGTCCATCTGTAATAAGGCCTGCACTGGATGATTAGGTTGAATATTTCATTTGCAGCTGTTTTGAGAGTATGCCTGTGTTCAGAGTCTGATGCTTTCCTCTTTCATCAGTGAGTGATGCTGTACCTTCTTGTGCATAACTACAAACTGTCCATCTTCAGCCTTGCTTCAAGCATGTCTCAGCATTTTCCCTGGCTGGCCTGCACACTAGCTTGCCAGAACAGGCAATGATCGCAGCACAGATGTAACTGTTTTAAATGAGTAGTCTCTTCCATCCAATTTCCATTTGAAAAGAAGCAGATGAGCCTCCTGCTGGGATGAGAAGTTGTGTGTCCCTATCTCAGCCATTTGACACTATTAAGATTAAACATTTGTGCTGTGTTGTTTTGTGAATTGAGGTAGAGTCACTCTGAGGTAGAATGTGAACTGCGGTTTGGGCCAGACTTGTGGTTTCGTAGGACAGGATGAAGTCAGGCTTCCGTGAACCCTTGAGCTATCCGTAATACTCTGAAGGCTGGGTGCTCTGAGGTTCCCCACTTGCTATCAGCTGGAAAGCTCAAAGTGCACCCTGAGGGATGGATGGTGACTAGGCAGTACAGATGCTAAGGACACTCCTGGGGATTTGATGCAGAAGATAACATAGGTGTAATTGTTTCTGCATCTGTGTGTCAATGGTCATTAATTTGCATTTATTGACTGCTTGATACCATCACAGGTCTACAACATAGCAATCTCAATAATGTAAGAACAGCAGCCAGTCCTATTTCAAAGAACTAATTTGATGGCTCATCCTAAACATCAATTAGCGAAATCAGGTCCTTAGTGATGATTTTTAGCATTACTGTTAATTTTTCTTGTTGGATTTTTTATAGCTGTCATCTGTTGCTATCAGACAGTGTTAATGTGATACACAGTGGTGCTCTTTGTAGGAGCAAAATGAGAAAAACATTTCTGTATTGCATGCTGATAGCTACTAATTACCTTTGCTGGGGAGAACTCCATTCTTTACTGAAGATGTGTTTACCTAAATATAAACTGGCAGAAAATCATGTTAGGTAAAATGATTTCAATTTTATTTCAAATTTATTTCAAATTTATTTCCGCAATTTCTAATAAAATATCTGACTTTTGCTAGAGCTGTACAGGTCACCAGACTGCAGCTGTTTGCCACAGTGCATCCACGCCAGTCATCTAGATGAGGAACTTTTTCAGAGGACTACCCAACTCCTCCTGACATTAGAGTTACAACAGGAATGGGGTGCACATTGGTTCCCAGTTCAGGAGTGCTCTTTCCTTGCTGTTTGCTGAAGAATATAAATAGTCTAGATCCCTGCTGCAAATGTAGTGGGGGATCAAGATAGCTCAGCCACAAAGCATTCCTCCTGATGGCAGCATTTTTTTGGAAGGGAAAATTGATCCAAGCTGACAGCTGTGCTGGAATGGCTAGACTGCAGCTAAGTCGTTTAAGGCCAGTTCGGGTATCCTGCCCAGCACGGCAGCCCAGACATAGCAGCCCCTGTGCAAGGAAGGCACACTTTCACTAAACAGTTATTGTGAGATTTTGTTACTGCAGGACATTAAGACAATTTGGTTCAGAAGTTATTAAAAATAAAGACAAGTATAAATAAAGGAACATACTCTGAACATAGAGAGGATCTTTTTGTTCTTGCAGTACAACAGGGCTATAAAATGGCCCTGAAAACAACATCCAAAATCACTTTATAGATTCCAAAACTTCTACACAAGCCAAGAGACAGGATAAGATGCAGTTCTTGGTGGCTCACTCAAAGAGGACAGAGGCACCCTGTCCTGCACTGCAGCAATGCCCACAGAGGAGCTTAGCTAGCTCTTTGGTGGCCAGCTCATCAGGTAGTCACAACCTGGAAAAGGTCATAAGCATCTACAGATATTCAAATGTAGCCGTCAGTGCCCAGAAAGTGGCAGCAACTGAACGCTCACAGGTATTCAGCATTAAGTGAATTGATAGTTTCACTTTACTTTTTTCTGGTAATGGTCTACTTTATAGAAAATACACCTGCATGTGGCACTCTTGTTAGTACTTCCAGCAGTGCAAAAATGGAGTGCGTCTGGAGAGTGAGCTGCCCAGGATCACTGTAATAAATCTGTGGCTAGGGAAGGTCTGCACAGCCTCTGTCCCTAGCCACCTGTAGCTTGGACAGAGGGGTTAGCATGCTTTGCTATTATCACCAATTTAATTATCAGAACTAATAAAAATGCTTTGGGATTTTTTTTTTATTCTCCAGTACATTTATATCTGCTGTCTGGAGCAATGACTATGCCAGTCCTTTGCTTTACTCCTAGGCCTAAAGAAAGTTTTATGAAGAGAGATAGAAAAGTCATTACCCGAGAGAGAAAATTAATAAGAGGGACGAGTAAGAACACGTAAGATAGTGAGAGGTGGTGAAGATTGAGGAAAAACTTCTGTTCTCTGAGGCCGTGTTTTAACTGCAAGATCTGCGGATATTTTGCTATCTTCTGATCCAGGTATGGGATGTCTCTGAGGTGGAGACATGCCATCTCTATCCTCTGCTTTATGTTGATCTTCATGGAAAATGAAGTTTTATGTAAAAACCAGCAGTGCTGGTAGCATATTCTAGTCATGTTCCTACGGAGACCACAAATGTGCAGGATCCTGATGCTTCACTATTTTTTCATACTTAACAAATGCATAGAAAGAGAGAAACCACCAGCACCTGCTTCTCTATTCACATTTGTTCTCTTGCAGATTTTGTCTCAAAAACAGGTGTGATGGCATGGAATAATTTTATTGTAGAATGGGGGTCGTCTGTTTCTCGCCTTCAGCTGATGAGGGCAGAAGAGGCAGTAGCTGTTACATTATCTAATGCTTGTCTGAGCATATGTGGTGTTTTTCTAGCACTTCTATATAAGGCCTAATCTTAAATAGGAGGGTTGGAAAGTGCCTCCATCCAAATGAACTTGTAGGCAGAGACGCCTTTCCAGAATCTGAGAAGTGTGTCTGTCAACTTGCTGACACCAAAGAGGGATGTTCAGCCCTGGTAACCCACACGGCCAAGTGAGCACCCTCACTTCTGGACAGCTTGGCTGTATGAAATAGCAATTAAGTGCTTAATTCTGTGTGAGGGTTTTAAGATGAAGTAGTTTCCTTCTGATCTGACAGATCAGAAATAGGTGGCTAAGCACTGAAGAACAGGGTCATTCTGTACTGTCTAGTTTGGGCATTTCTCTCTTACCATCTGTTATGACGCCAATTTTGAGATGAGTTGAGCCCAAAAGGTGCTTTAAAGCTTGGCACTGCAATAGCCACATATTTTGTGGCTTTAGCTTCTAAGCCAAAATCTTCCTTTTTCATTGCCTAAATATGTTTAGTGTGTCTAAAAATCAGGTCACGTACTAACTTCTTATATATGAATATGGCATCTGCAGCCTTTACCAACAACAAGTTTCTATTTTCTTCCATCTCATTGATAAAGATATTGAATAGCACTGAACTAAGAATAGATCTTTGTGGAACCCCGTTATATAATGATGCCCTCAGTGCAATTACTTTTTGGCTGTATCAGCCTTTTCACGCCAGTTAAAATTTGCTACACAGATTTTATGTAATGTCACATTTAACCAGAAGGTCAGAGTACAAGGTAAAATACCTCAGCTCAGTTATAGTGAGTGACTTCCTTTAGTAACATAACCTTTTCATTTCATCTAAGGATGTAATCAGTTCTATCACTAATTTTCCATGAAAACTCATTCACTGAAATGGATTATGCTACTGTCTTTGTAACCTTACTGATTAGATCCCATTCTATTATATATCCCAGTATTTTGTCTGGAACGGATATAAGGTCACTAGATTTTTACTTACTTTGGTAATGTTGTAGGCATTTTTGAAAAATGATAATGTGTTAGATGTTTTCCAGATCACTGAAACTTTGAGAACATTACAGTATTTTTAAGTTTGTTCCATGAAGAGTAGAAAGAATTAAACATTGTTTTCTTTGGAGTTGTATCTTCTACCCACTCACTGTTGTCATCCCAGCTCTCTCCACATCCTCTAAATCTTTCCTAATACAGTTCTGCCATGTCATTCCCTCTGTGTTTCTAGCTGTCCTCCATCACATCACTCAGCTCACCACACCACTGCTGTGCATTCCTTCCAGTGTCTTTGATTTCTGATATAGTCATCCTTCTCCCCAGCTCCCTTCCATCTCCAGTACAACATGCCCAGTACAACGAAAGCTCCATGTACTCCATGCTCTCTGCATTCTTCTTTCCATGTTCTCTACCTCTGTATTTTATCCTGCCAGCTGGGGAAAAGCCAGCACATCTGGCACAGACATGCTGGCTGGCTGGCTAGTACATGTGTGATCACTGAATAAGCTGGCTGCTTCTAAGTGTAAGGGACAATGAATTCTCCTCTGTGCCATGAATAGGCTTTCTGTTCTACCCAGACAGTATTTTATTTTAATTAAATGTGGAGGAAATTAATTCTCTTTGCCACTTCTGTGCCTCTGCTGAATGTGACAGCAACTAACCCAAAGGGTGAATATTATTTGGGCGTGGGGGAAAATGTGAAGATGGGAAAGAGAACTAATGGCCACATGAAGGGGCAGTCACAAAAATTGCATTATTTCTTAAGCCACACACATAAATCAACCTTAGAATGCCTCTTTGACCAAGTGCTTTAAAACTCTGGGGTTAATATGCCTTTCTTCAGAGCTGAACATTATTTAATGTCGGTGTTTACTGTAAACATTTTCCCTATCATTGGGAAAATAGGAGGCACTTTTTTAGCACTGAGACATCACTCAGTTTCTTTCCAGTTGGCAAAATGAAGAATTGATGTCATGCATTGATATGAATTAATAATATATTTTTACAGTACTGGGTCTAATATCAACTTCAAACACAAAAGAGAAAACGATAGCACATACACTTCATGACACAACCATGAGATTAAGAGGGTCAGTATTAGTTCAGAGACTTTTGCTGGAGTCCTGTAAAAACCACAAGCTATAACTTCTGCTGCTGAAGAATGCTCTTGTTAACTTGACTCAAGTGAAACCCCTTCAGTTTGCCAGTATTGTGCCCTGAACTGCCCCAGACTAGGAAAGTGCACTTCACTTAATATACATATAAAAATACTAAACAACATAAATTCTTCAGCAAGAGCTTGAAGCAGTATCTGTGCTACAATCATATATCACATTAACATTTGATGTCATTACTGCTTCGCAGGTGCAACAATCCTTGGTCCTTGCCCCTGTGGGAGAGCGGTGGTTGACTTCTATTTCTTTTTTTAACTGTTTACATTTTTACTTCAATCATAGTTTGTCTTATCTCTCCCTCTGCAGGAGGGCAATCATCAGTGAGATTTGCCGCGAATACATTGTGGCTGATGTATCTAATGGAACCTGCACTTATAGCCAGACCTGTCAATAACCCTAGCACCATTACAGTAGATAGCTTTTCACAAGATTGGCTTCTTCTTGCAAAGATTATTCAGTACCATATGCGCAAACAACAGCAGCCATTATTGCCCTTTATTTCCCACCTCTCCTTTTCTTAGACTAGCACATCTCTTTATTATTATTTGACAGCAATGAAGAATAGCCCAATCTTTGCCATCATTTGGTAACAACAATTCTTAGCACTTTTCATGTTCAAAGGGCTTTGCAGTCATTATCTAATTAATCTTCACAACAGCTCTATGAGACTGGTAAGAAAGATTTAGCCTCATTTTATAGATGGGTAACTGAAGCTGTGAGTTTAGCCGCTTGATTTTCAAAGGTGCTGCGCATTCTTTGCTCCCATTGAAGTTAATGAGAGTGCAGAGGGAGCAACATCTCTGAAAATAAAGGAGCTTGAGCAAGCTTGCAGAGGAGATTAATACCAGCATGCAGTGGGCATTCCTTGGTCCCAGACCTGTGCCCAGGCTGTTGGGCCAGGTCTGCCTCAAATCAGGGTTGTCACTGGCAAGCTGGCCATTAGACCTTAGCTATTCAAAGCTAGCTTTGCATTTAGATGTTTCAGTGTCACAGGGGAATATTTCAGAAACTCTGCACTTTACGTTTCACCCCTGCGGTATTTTATCTGTCCTCACTCTAGACAAAAATACCTTTAACCTGTTAAAAATGTCGCTATGCAATGCAAGCACTAGGTTTCACATATATTGATTCACTTGTAGTTTTATGACTGCATTTTAGAGAAATTGCAGTTATTTTTAAATACTCCCTAAGCACTAAGGAACATAGACAGAATGCATTCCCTAATGCTTCCCTAATTCATGGAGGTGGCTGCTTTACCAGTCACTGTCAGATCCTTAATCAGCAGAGTTGTAAAGCTTGTAGATATTCAGCAAAAGTGCTTAATAAAAATCATTTAATTCTAAATTACAAGAGTGCACTTAACCCTAAAGATATTAAAACTGATTGTTTGACGCACTGCACTGAGTGGTAGAAATTTAAAAATAAAAGCTTTCCTTACTTGCATCAAAGTGAATAAATCTTCTAGCGTTCATATCCTAATGTCATGATATTATGATGTAATAAAATAATCCATTTTAGAGCTTTAAGCTGTAATTATAAAGTACTTCAACCTGACTGGTGACAACAGGAGAAACTGGGTTTTAAAGAAAAGAGCAAGCATTATGGCTGGCATTCCTATTACATGGTTCTTGAAGGCCATTTGTCCCTGTTTGTGTACTTTCTGCGGTGGATTTGTAAGTCCGTTCTATAGTCTGGCTGGTGGTACCACATAGCGGAGTGCTGTAGTGGCTGTTAGACACTTTTGGTAATTAATTATAGAACATCTACATCTCCCCTTTGTAAAATATACCATAAACCATTTATACTCACCTCTATATGTATGGATCAGTCCCACCAGACACATGCACAGGTGTGTACACACACGCACTCACACACTTGTGCACCACACATGCACACACTGCCTTCCCCTCCATTGAGGTGATCAGTAAAGTTCAGATTTTGGGTTAGCAGAGATGTCGGTATTTATTTACATCATATGAAAAGTAATAACTAAGCATATTTAGGTTTCATGTCAAATTTTTTCAATTGAAATTATTTTGTAGTTTGGTTGTTGTTAAAATGTAGCCTTTCTGAAAAACAATAGTGACAGTGATTCTTTTGAAGAAATGGAAAGCTTAACTTTTTTTTGGGCAGTTGGTTATGAAATTCATTCTTTTTACCCAAACTCAACAAATGTTAGTATTTTATTGTCAGAAAAGAGAAGAAATAAAGATGATGGATGGGTCTGGATTTTGATAAAATGCAAAAAATTATGAAAATGCATTCATTTTCAGAGCAACAAAAACGTTACAAGTTCCATCACTTTTCCCATTGTAACAAAAATCATCTTCCTTCAATATCTATTGTGAAAATAACCATCCCAGAAATACTGAAAAGTACTCTTTTCCTAGCTTTTTATATATTGCCTGTCTTCCTGGACCAGTCAGGACTTGGCTAAGATTAGCGCTGGGCAGCAGAAATCACCTGGGTGTCAGACTCCATCACAGTTATGTATTTCTCTCACTGCTGATATTGTTTGTATTCAACATTTGTCATTTCCTGCTTTATAGCCAGATGTTTCCAGATGCATTTTTTGACAACCTTAATAGGGCTTTCATGGATTATAGAGTGCTTTATTTGCCTAATTTGGAGGATGTAGGAATGTGCAGCTTTTATCTTCACTGAAGTCCTCCAGAATTATGATACGAAATCTATCAGTTCACAGTACAGACAATTGCTTATAAATAAAAGATATTTAATTCCATCTTATGATATGAAAAATCTCCCACAATTATAAAATTATTTGTCTAAAAACTTTTATGTGTTCTGGTTGTTTGGATTTTCCTTATTCCAAAATAGAATTTAAAATCTTTGGAACAAAGTCAAGGAGTCATATGCCTTTTATTTATTTTTTTTCTTGTAATCTTTTCTGATTAATTTGTACAGTATGTTTGATTGCTTAATTGTTTAATTTTTCCTTCCATAAACAAGATTAATTGCAATTCACTAGCCTGAATAAATATATACCCATTATAGTAAATAAGCAAGTACTGACATTCTACTTCTGAGCTGTAATGAAAACTTAAGACAGATAGAAATGGATGCACTGCAGTCCTTGAACTGTTCCTGACATCTCCTTACACACCATCAGAATAAAAATGGAAGATTTTGGAAATTTATTGCATAGGTGTATACCCAGGTTAGGCAAGAAGGAGATGACAGGGAGGCACTATTTTAGAGGTCTGCATCTCCTCTCGCATCACTCCTGGGTCTACTGGGATAACTTCCTCTTTCTTGCTTAGTTTGAAAGAGAGTAATAGGATCTCACCACCCTTCAAAGTAAGAATTCCTACTACATTTAGAGGACATTCAGGTTCAAAGAAGCCACAGTCAGGGTTCAGGAAGGTGCCTGGCTTTGTGGATTTTCCATCATATACTTAAAGGTTCATTCTCATCACATTGTACTGTTATACTTCATGTAACGGGTTTGACTTAGTCCGCATAGTGCACAGCTTGACAGATAATGGCTTAAATATTATACATCACGAGGGATGATGCAAGAAAAAATTACTAAAAACTCCATTGATAAGTCCCAAAGTAATGAAAATTGCCAAATAGTAATTATCTGATTCAAAAAATGTTTATCTTAATTAACTTGTTCAAAATATTTCCATCCCCCTGACTCCCAAGCAACAAATTAGATTTGTCAATCAAAGTTTCCACAGAGATGGTTGATTCTGAACTAGTTTTTCACCCGTTTCACACAAAATTAAATACAAACTTATCTTTTTCTATCTAGGATAAGCATTGTGAGGACAAAATACAATAGGATTTTTCAAATGGCAGTTGAAACAGTTTAACCACATTCAACCGCTCTGACTCTGCTCCTTCTTTTTTCTTTTGGCAAAACCCCAAGTACAGTGTATGTAATCAGAGTTTATAGTAGATATGGACAGGGTGGCCAGCTAGCTTAAGATAATGTTGCAAATAAAAGTGCCCATATATTGATAATATGAAGAGATTAATATTTCTGCATTTGCTTGACAGGAAAACTATAGTAAATTAGTTAAATATGTGTGTTGATAGTTTTGAGAATTGTTGTTAACTTAAAAAGAACAATCTCATTTTTCTGCATCTTGCATGATTTCCCACGGTATTCAAAGAATATGCCACAGTCACCTAATAATATTGAAAAAAAATAAATATGTGGCTATATAAAACATACGTGACTATATAAAGGACAAGACAGCAGCAGGAAAATGGTTACTTCCCTTGTTTATATTACTAAATACATTAGTGCTTTGATTATTGGAAAGGGAAAAAATCTGAAATTCATTGTAATTGTTATGATTTTTTTCTACTTGTTTAGTTTTTGCATTTATCTTATCTTAGACATTTCAGAATTATAAAATTAATTTCACTACATCTTATTATGAGCTTCTCTATTTGCTTCCTAGATTTAAAAAATACATATGCTATACTATTTCTACTGTTTATTTTGTTTGGAAAAAATTTACCATTACAAAATCACAAGTTTGGATTATGTTTTGGAATTTAGCCCAAAGATAGAAATTTATTGAATTGGATCAAAATTAATTATCAGGCAATGCCATTTATCCATGTTCTTTTTCAACTAATACATATATCCTTGATAATCAACATGAATTTTATATGACACTAATTGCACAGTACAGAAGCTTGCCTCTGTCTGCCTAGATAATTTCTTACTACTTGCATTACAGAGAAAAGAAAATGTTCAGAGTAGCCTAGTGGCAGATTTTCAGCTCATGCAAATTAATATTAGAATCACTGATCCAGAATAGTTATTGTTTCAATGGCATGAGAAATAATGTATTGAGTTTTCATTTCCAGGAGTTTTTCTTTATTCAGCTCTGGTAGGTGTATAATACTAAACTCTTGAATAATTCCTTTTTAAATTAAACAGTAGATTCATATCTTACCAGATTTATGAGTCATTTATATTCCACTAAGCCACACTACCCAAATGGTTGTGTATACAATTTTGATGAGCTGGTAGTTTAAGTACAGAGATAATACAGAGAGCTTTTTCTGAAGTGGGTATGGGGATGTTAGTATAGTTGGTGTTTAAATACGTTATCAATATGAAATAGAAAAGCTGGAATAAAATCAGTCTGCCATGAACAATCATAAGAAGTTTTAGTCTAAAGTTTTTCAGAATGATGTTGATTATATGATACATCCAAAACATGGTGATACTAAAATTACCATGAACTAAGTATTAAGCACTAGATGTGTGTAGGAAGTGTATTTGAGTTCACTGAAAACTGAATATGGGTTGTGGTGGCAGAATTACCTCCAAATTATGTAAAAGTAGAAATTTTAATTTCTCAAAAAATTCACTACTATGGCAGTTTTCTGGAAAGCCACTAGGTGGAAGTTATTTTCTTACTGACCAACTTTATTCCTTTCCCAGAGGCCATTGTTTCCTAATATAAAGCTGTAAAAAAATAATTTTCCTTCATTACGATCCTTGCTAGAGTTTCAAGCAAACAGCACAAAAAGTTGTCACTTACGAAAGTCCTGGAATATAAAGCCAGAACCTTCTTGACTGGGACAAGCACGAGGCAGCTGCTAATCTACTAATATTAGTGCAAATAAACTGCTGAAATTTTGCCAAAGTAGAAAGTATCAAGCCAAATGCAAGTGAGAAATGGCTGTCAAACCAATCATAAATGGAGAAAGAAGTTAGAACATGCAGTAATAAATCTGAGCAGAAATTTTGAAAAGTCTGGTTAAAAGTGCAGAAGTTAAAAGCTGTTTCATCAAAAATGTTCCCAGTGTTTTGAGATCACTATTTTTACTTTATAAAATTAAACTCATAACACAGGCTTTACAATAAATTATTCTGAGTTTGACTTTCCGGTCTTTTCAGAACTTGTCAGTACAAAACCCAAATAGCAGTGAAATTTGCATTTTCTGCATTTGCAGAAAAGCTGAAAGGATCATGACTGTTAGTGAAAGGATCTGTTACTGAACCTCTTCTAAGAAACAAAGATTTCCTCACCATGCAAAAGATGAAGACTGGTCTTTCCCCCGATGTTGCCCTTGCTTTGTTGCCCTAGTAGTACTAATTTCACTAGTAATGAAGGATTGTTACTTGGTGCTGTGCCAAGGAGGGTATGAATGGCAGACCATGCTCACAATCTCCACTGCAGCTATTGCTTTCCTCTTCTGCTGTAGCCTTTACTGAAAAAGAGTGTGGGATGCACATCACCAGTAACTGACATAACTTCTGTTTCATGTCAAAAGGAAAATTTAAGAAACACTGAAGGATTTTTGCCAAGGCATGGGATGAGGAGTAAAGAGACCCAGAGCAGAGCATATCACCCTCTTTATCTGGTCTCCAAAGGCGAGGAAAGACAACTGACTGGAGCACGGAAGTATAGAAATCACACTGTGGGTACAATGCGCACTGCTGGGAATACTGTGTGCATATTATGTGAATATATAGTTCCAATAGGCTACCTGAGATATCTGGAAAACATCACTTTTCATGGAAAAGTTTTGTTGTTGTTGCTGTTGTCATTTGTTTTGTGGAAAGTTTTTTGATTTTATTTTTAGGAATTGAGTAAGCTCACAGCAAAGAATTCATTACCAGGAACTCTTAGCATTTGAGAAAAAAGCAACTTTGCCCTTTTGGCACTTTTGTTCATAAGGAAAAGAAGCAACATAATTATGTTGCTTTATGTAATACTTGACATTAGACACAAAATTCAGGAAACTGATAAAACTTAATAATAGAAATAAAAATATATATACCTAAAGGAAATTCTTATGACCTTATAATGATTTTTAATGGAATGAAAAATAAAAGTTCAGCAAATTACGCTAAAGTCTGCTACCATTTTCTCATATAAGGATTTATCCTGTATGAAGCATCTTGCTAAAAACATTTGTAATAGGAATATATCTAGATGATGTAATTGTAAAAGTCATGGAATTGGGCCTGAAATCCTTTCATGAATGCTAGCAGTTGTTAAACACATGCTAATAACCAATATGAATACACTTCCTCATCTTATACTGCTTCACTGAGTGGAAGAGAGATAAATCTGTTGCAAAAGCCAAAATGGGGGCAAGTAGTTGAGAAAAGTGATTTTTGAAGGATTTTTTCCCTTCCTACCTGAACCTCTTCTCTTCAAATAGATTCTTCCATGAGTCTTTTGGAATAAGAAAAGAAACTGATATGAAGAGACAAAAGTCAGTGACAAGCTAAATGGATACTCACTCCGGACTACAATCACTCCTCAAGAAAAGCCAGTTAATGATACTTGAGACAATGGCCTGATCTCCTGCTCTTCCATAACCACACTGAAATGCACCCACTGGAGCGATTTCATAGCAGCCTGGTTTCTGCCTCAGCCTTTCATCCTTTGTGGGGATGAAGTCTGTGGGTCTTACCATGGGAGATTATGTTGTGACATGTGTACATGGAAATGAAATTGTTCAGAAGACAAAGAAAAAGGCATTTTAGACAATTAAATTCTTTGAGATTTTTTTTCTTTTATGTATTCATTTAGCAATTTTCACAAAATGTGTCAGTTTTCCAGGCTCTTTGCTGGAAAAGGGACTCTTCTGCAGTATCTCTAACCAAGAAAATGGGGGTTGCCTGGTGAGGTCATCTTGAAGTCTTGGCTCCAGCAGAAATGCCTAGGATCTAGGACACCAACTCTATGACAATAGTCTTCTTACACTTGGAAAAATTGAGTTGAGGATCAGGCCTCAGGACTTCTGTACTCTCTGCCTCATAGTGAAATTGCTCTGTGACTTTTGGAGCCTTTATAAGCTGTACTAATCTAGATGTTCTCTGCAATAAACCTGGGACAGAGCTGGTGGAGGCTGGGAGAGATGTGTGTTGCAATGGTTGGCACTTCAGCTGAGGGCAGGAAACCCCAGGACTTTCAGGGTGTTGCAGAGCAGGTATGATGTGGTAACATGAAGAATAAAATAGGATGAGTAAAGGGAGAGGAACTGGAGAACAGAAAGAAGTTAGGGGCAGGACAGAAACTGGAAATGGGAGGATGGGTGCAGTGGTTCTCAAACAGTCAAAATGACACAGTGAAGACAGCAAAAGAGGAAGGGACATGAGAAAGAAGCTGTCTGCATGAGATGGGATCCTGAAGGACCAGAATTTCAGATGACCTTCTCATCCATCTTTCAATCAGCCGCAAAAGGTTCTGTGGCCCTAAATACTTCAGTCCAGCTGAAGAATCTATTCCTTGTGGGGTCATGCAATGACACACAATGAAAAGTTTGTTTTTCCAAATTCTAAGGTTTTATAATTTGGGAAAGTATAAAAACCTAAAGTTTAAAAAAATCCACATAGAAAAAGGTGTATAAAGGTCATCTATTCAAATGCTCAAACTAAGGATTACCAGAATTAAGACTGCCTGTATTACTAAAAATATGGTAAGACACTGTTTAATTCCATGATTTCATAAGCTTTTCCAGCATGAAAATCCTAATCTTAATTCACTGTACACAGGGACTACTCTGAGGATGAATGCATTTTATATGTTTCAGGATATTGCCCCCTCAGTAACCCTATCTCATTAATTGCTAAAGCCTGAGAAGGCATGCTGTTGGTGAGAAAAGGAATTGTAGGAAGGAACTCAGAGCCCTGATGACTAAGGCAATGAAATGCTGTCCTAATTAATTGCTTCTTATCCCAGATTCTTCCATGGAGTTCCTGTGTGATGCTAAGAAGTCACAAGCAACCATTTTCACAAAAGGATGCTATTTTTATTTTGTCACTTTTTCAAATACCATGTTCATGCTTCACTGCTGTACCAAGCTCTGATCTCTGCATCTTAGAGCCCTTGGAAACCCTACTGTGAAAACGAAGTGCCTTGAGAAGTTAACATACAACAAAATTATCTTGTTGTCTTGAAGGACCAATGTATCTTGGTCCTTCAAACCAGATACACATATTTACTTGTCATTGTCAATTTGGGCTTTAATGGCAGTGCCTAAAGTCTGCATTATGGAATTTCAAAGTGCTTGTATACTGGAGAACTCTTTGCAGAAGGGCATGAGGTAAGGGTGTGCATAAATCCCTTTCCCCTAGCCTGGTTTCATTCAAAATAAACCCATACATCTGGTGCAAAAGGCAAATTCAGTAAGCAGAGAGTTTGCCACATTCCCTTGCCTGGACAACCAGGCTGTGCCTATGGGATGCACTTTCCCTGGCTTTTGCTTGCCGATCTGGAACACAGGAAGGATAATGTCACCCCTCAGGGAAGGAGCTGTATAGTCCTAGTGTTTATGAAGAACTCAAAAGTAGAACTCAAAAGAACTCTAAAAGGGACTTAAATCTTGTGCTTCTTCCACTATCATGCAAAGACCTCTGAGCTGAATTTGCATGCTTGTACTTCTGTAACTACAATATTGTTAATTCATGAGTTTTGGCTTCCCTGCATCACTGTGTTGCACTCGCACAACCACACTACTTTCAAACCTGAGCTTCTGACTCTCTAAAGCTGTTCTGCACTGTGTGGTTGCACTATTGGCCAACATTGGCTAGCTTAGGCTTCTTTATATTGAAATCTACTCCAGGATAAAACATGCCTCCAGGAAATGTCAAGACCCCCATTCTACTCAAAGCTGATCAGAGATCTCTACAAAATGCAGTTTGGGGCACCATTTTCTTTCAATTTTCAGCAGGAAAATTATGAGATGCTGCCCCCTTTCTTACGATAGGCAGTTATTGGAGCTATGTTCCTTCATTAATGAAACTCAGAGTGAATACAGCTGGAATCCCCATACGACATTTTATAGAAGATGTCAGGATTTCAGACATTTACTTATGTCTTGATAGATATATTCTAGATAAGGTTGGGACTGTCTCTGTACCATATACAAAAATTGTTTTGTATTCAAATGTAAAAATATGAGGTACCAGAAACTTCTCATTCTAGACCAGTTCTTCAGCATTAATCATGCTTCAAGTCCTAAGACTTGATTTTCTGTACAGCGGTTCAGTTTCAAAAGAAGTAAAAGGAGAGGAGCTGACATTTGGAATATCTTGCTAAAGTTAATGTGGGTTTAAGAGAAGATGGGACAACTATATGGAAAACAAATGCATCAGAAGTTAAAAACCAGAGAAATTGCATGCAACTCTGGAATTATCTAAGTGGGCAATGACTACAGGCTGGAGGAGGGCTCAGAAGTACTATACATCTTTTCTGCTCTTGTACTGTTTCTGCCGCATCTGCTCTTTGCCTCTGTCAGAGAAGAAGAGAACTGTCAGAGAACATGGCATATGCAGCAGGCAGGATGGACAGAGAGAAAAATTCAGCAGTAATCAATCCCTTGAAGATCAACCATCTCATACATTGAGTGAGACACTGCCACATGAGGGAAAAAGATTAGAGTTTTTTTTGTATCTGGAGTTATAGGATTGTGTTTGTGATGATGATTTAAAGGTGGCAATTTAAAGCAAGCTATGTAGTGGGAAAGGATAAATTTGATTGGATCAGGCTACTACCTTTAAAAATAACTGGCTTGTCTCAGTGTACACCGTCTCTTCTGTAAGTGTGAAACAGAAGCAGGACCTTCCAAAGCACCAGCAGGTCCTGTATGATGAAGGCTGTTCGGCAATGCAGTCACAGAAGATGCTGAATGAGGTTAACTTAGACAAGTGCAGTGCAGTTTTCCTTAGCTTTTTAAGGCTTGTCTTTTTCATTCTTTCGATGTAGCTTTGTTGTATATTGTTGATTAGAAGGCTATGAAATTCTTCCTTAATACTTGGAATAAAACCCAGTACTTCATCTCCTCACAGATTAAACTGCATCATGCTTTTTCTGCATTACCCACATTGCAACCTTGTGATCCTTTTAATTTGCATTACACACCCCCAAAAGCACTGCACACTCTGGACTCACTCCTGATGATCCTCTTCACAGAAATAAAAGTGACAGCTTCTCTGAAAGGGGAAGTATTGCAGCGAGCAACATATGAGCATTGAGCAGAACAATGCAGTGAGTAAGCAGCTGAACCTTGAAGGGAATCTCCATTGAAGTAGAACACAAAAGGAGAGGCTAATTCAATTAGCAACTGATGCTTGTTGCTTGAACAAACTTCACTGAATTTTGAAAAAAAACAGGAAATACACAGCCAATGAACATGTTGGCAAAAACAGACAGACACAAGGAAATATCTTGAGGTTTTTCAGTCTTTCTTTGATCTTAGTAGGCTTCCCAGTTAACTGATATTTTGTTTTTTATCTGGTTCTCTCTCATCTTGTATATTTTCTTCCACAGATGAAAATTATCTAACATGGCTAAGCCTCTGAAAATATTTTCACACCATCCTACTATCCTATATATTTCAAGTACCTGCCTGTAAAATCTTTCCTCTAGACCTACTGCCCTCAAAGCCTTGAGTTACATACAGATTTATCCATGCTATTTCATTCCTATCGCTATTTCATTCCATTCCATTTCAAAGAAAGATGCAAACACTCATTAAGTGGAGGTGTGCCAGGCCACTAGTTGGAACATGCTATTAACCAGACTAGGGAAAAGCAGGACTTAAAATCACATAAATATGTCTAGTTCTCCAAGAGCCCACCTACCCAGACCAAAGCAGCTGGAACAGTGATGACACTGATTTAAATGTAGTACAAGAGCAATTCCATTTTTCCCTATCGAAACTTCATTTTAAGGCAATCAGTCAATCTTATGGTCACTTTGAATAGAAATGAGAAGAAAATAAGTCAAACATCAGATCATTAGTTTTGATTATTTTCATCATTAATATAAAAATCCTGTCAGGGTAAGACAGAATACTTTAAACATAGTTATTGTGATCTAATTTTTGACAAGGTTAAGATTAAAAAAACTCAAACAAAAATAGCAAGCAAAATTTGTCGTAATTTCTATGCAAATATATGATTTCATCCTTTTAAGAACATCCATAGCTGTAACACAAAACCAGTTCCCTTCAGCTTAGCAATAAAAACAATATAACTTAGCTCATGTCAAAGTTTACCGTGTGACTTTAAAGCAGCTGTTAACTTTAATATGGTAAATGAAATCATTACTGAATATGGCCTCAGAAGGCAATTTTTTTTTTTAATGTTTAAACCGTTCTTGTCTATACCCCCTTGTCATTAACTGGTAAATCAGTAATTTATTTCCTATTAGAATTTATATAGTTTGCAGCAATTAAGAAGAAAAGCATAATTGCTGACAAACGCAGGGCACTATTTAAATCACTTCCTTGTTGACAACATATTTCTCCTTCCTAAAACTGAATGTCACTGAAATCTGATTTGTACAGAACCCTTGTGGACTCATCATTCAAATGTACTGCACCTGTCACCTGTGTGCTAGCATTCTGCTAAGGATCAATTTACATAACCTCATTTAATGGTTCATAAATCATACCCATTAAGCCCAGCTAACAGGAACCAAGGGTTCTAATTTATGCTGCCTTTCATAGCAGAAAATTGGGAGGCTGGAGCCTGTGGATAAAGAACCCAGGTCTTGCCTTTGATTGTTGATTGTGATGGTAAATGTATGGATGATGAGAACAGATTTTCACTTTATTGATTTCCTGCCAAAGCACAGCATGCTTTATTGTGAAAGGGGGCCTTTTGGCAGCAGTGCTAAAAGTGGCAGTTGTTTAGGAGCCCTTTGCCAAGATGACATCTAAGACAATACCGAGTGGTAAATACTAAAATAATATCAAGCTGAAATGTTAATTTTTAAAAAGAAACATCCCCAAAGGTTCATAAAATCAATGATGTTTTCTACCCCAGAGCACCTTGCTAATAAACATGAAGCCAGGTGATTACTGTGGGGTATTAATTTTTCTAAAATCTATTTTTCTTAAATTTTGTATTCTATTATAAATTATTCATGGTATTTCAGTCAAAGTAATGCAGATGTTTGAAGCCCGCTGTAGAGTGACAGTTCAGCCAGAGTTGTGTGCTGGGCCTGTCTTGAGCTTTGTAGTCTGATCCTCCCTTTGATTAAATACCTGGAAATAGCTTTTTCTGTCATTTGATTTTCCATTTTTAAGTTCTATTATTTAGTAGGTGGCTGAGTGCCGTATTGAGTGTAATGCCAAATGGAATATTCATATGCATAGGCATACAGCAGTCTTCCCACATGAGTTTAGGCAGGGTCTCAAAATACCAAAAATAGTCTTGGTATTACTTCCCAGAATGAAACAATCTCTGTTGGTTGGTTCCCCTTGCCTTAGTCAAAATTTCACCCCTTCATTTCAGTTTGCTCTATAATTTTCTCCTTACAAGTAAGAAATCCTACTTTTTTTTTTAATCTTCTCTTAGGACGGCCTGATTCTCAACAACTGTGAATTTAACCCCCAGTATTGCAGATGAACAAATAACTTTGCTGGCCTGAGAGTACAGTCTGTGTCTTCTGCCAGCTGTGATACTAATTCAGTAAAGGCAAACAGCATGCTAGGTTTCTTCTGCTTTTCTAGCTACACTTTAGGAATTAAGATCTTTGTCATGGAAGATGCTGACCATGATCTGGGGAAATACTGAGGTTACTGAATAGCCTTGATGTAAAAGCCTTGCTCAGAAAAAGCACGCAACCCAGTGGTTGGGGCATTAGCTGAGCTCGGAAACTTGCTATTGAGGTACACCATAGATTTCCCTTGTGACTTCACCAGAACTCTATTCACAAAATGCACTTATTTTCAGTAAATTCCTAGACTAAAATACATACTTAGCCAACGGAGGAGGTGTTAAAGCCCAGCTACCTGCTTCCCTCCACCATTTGTGTTGCCTTGTCAACTGAGCTGAAGAATTGCATCCCGCCTTTTTATGTGCTGCTTTCACCTGGTGGCCATCCATCACAGCTCTGTAGCACAGAGAGACCAAGCCCAGAACAAGTTATGGCTTTCTGGTACTTTGAGATGGACTTTGAAGTCTTCAGCTTAGAAAGAACATGAACAAAAATCTACAAAAATGTATCAAAATCCTCTACCTCCTCCTCTGTGTTACAAAAGGCACTGTATTCTTTCCTGCCTATGTTTGTGCAGACCTTAGTCTATTAATTGTGATCTATGAGATATGAATGAGATCCAGGGGAACACTTTGTAGATCCTGATAAGTCTTAGGGTAACAGGGTCGTTTGCCACTATCAAGATGGATAAACTGGGCAACCCAGCACTAATAAACCCAGGGAAATGGAAAATTAGGTGTTTCTTAGGAACACATGCATGAACAAACAAGGATTGTGAGGAGTTTAATCCTGGGCTTTGAGGGACTCACAGTTGTCCTTTTGTAGTTAGATTGTCAAGCTCCAAGAGTTAGTTTTGGTTATTGTTGCTGGGGTAGTTTTGCACATCACCACTGTGAGCTCCCTGCCTCACCTCTCTCCTGCAGGTAACTAACCCTGTCTCAGTAATGGCAAAAAGAATATGTGACTCTACTTCAGCCATTCTAATTTCCAACTTTGACTATTAACTTCATGGCTGTCAAAATTTGCACTGAGGCTGAAATAGGAAGCGCAGCAGATGGGGAATGAGCAAACCTCTCTTCCTGCAGTGGTGGCAGCAACCTCTGGCAAAGGAAAAGGGACAACAGATGGAACAAGAAATGTTTTAAACTAACATAGTTTTTACTGTTGTGTACAGAAGTGGATCACTCAGCCTCTGTCTCTCTTTCCATTTACGAAATGGGGAGAGAGTGCTGGATACATTCAAATGGACAGGAGCAATTAAGTCCACATTAATATCCTGGATTTCTGCTCTCAGTAGCAGCATATATTTAAGTGTTTTGCTATATGAATGTTAATTGATTTGTAGATTGGAGTCCTACATTGGTTTCTTTGTCTCACAAAATCTAATATAATATTTTAGAAATGGAAACTGTCAAGTATCCTCTGCTTATTCTAATGCACCTGAGTCCTGGGCTCAAACATCCCTACTGTTAAGTCCCTGGCCTTCACTTAAACAGAAACCAATAATCCTACTGAAGAGATGGAAGACTCATGTTAGTAGGTTCATGTCACTGTACTCATTTTCACTTTTGACATAAATAATATTCCAGCTCAAGATTCCAGAGGTGGAGGGTTTTAAACTCTAGCTTCACTAAAAAAATATATATTTGGCTGTAGGAATTCTGTTATTGAGTTTCAAGGTACAATTAATAAAAAAACCCCAAGCACAAAACCACAGCCCATAGAATATCATTCTGGTTGTTATTTACATAAGCATTATTTATTTTTCAGGTGCAGGATTGAGCTGAAGTTCAGTTAAGGAAACAAGGATCTCTGCAAGTACAGGGCAATGTTGCTGGCAAATCTTGCTGATCTGTTTTCAACTGCACATGGATGTTCCTTAGCCTTGCCGACAAAGGTTACTGCTGTAACAATGAAGCACAGAGATCATGTGCCTACATCTTAAGTTCATTGTCTGAAATCCTATCTTTGTCCTCCTTTCCTGTGGTGGTGGTAAGTCCAAACAGAGCAATGGAGATGACACCTTAGGAGCTGAGGTTGTCACAGACATGGTGTTTGGCACCCAGAGTTATTGTTTTCACTTTATTTATGTAAATGAAACAACTGTTGTTTTGATAAGAACTAAAGCAGATCAAGGCCTGTTCTAATATCTGAAGAACATTTCTTCCCAAGTGCTACTCCTTCAAAGCTTCTGCACATAGCTTGTGCATTGCAGGTGGCCCACTGACATCACTAGGCCAGATCCATAGCTGACATGAATTCCCTTCCAATCAACGGGACTCCCATGACTTGCAGTGGATTATGATCTTAATGAGTGGAGCTAAGATGATGAGAGACTGTAGCCACCACTTAGGTCAATCATGTTTCTCCTTTTGACTTCAAGGCAGGCAAAGCTTCACACCACAGCATTCCCATGTAGTGTCAGTGGCATTAATGGATATACACCATGGTATATAATGCTACCCAAGGGCACAGAAAATATGTGGTCTGAATGCCCAGGGTTCACTGTACTGCTGGAACTGCCCATGTGCATATAGACCGGTTTCAATCAATTCATAGCAACACTACTCAACCTTTATTAAGAGAAAGTGAATTTAATGAAGCCATTGAACTCTATCGTTCTGAGCTACCATTTCTCTTAATTTTTCCTTTCCTTGTCACAAATGCAACCCTGAGTTTTAAAACTGCTCCATTTTTATCGAAGTCCAGTGCTGCTATGTGGCAGTATAATAAAGGAAAATAAGGATTGGTGAAGGGAAGAGAGAGAGCAAGGTGGGAATGCAGGCAGATATCCAAGATATTTAGGGCTGTGACAGAGATGCTGATGTCACAATAAAATCAGACAGCTAACACTCCTCTAGTGGGTCTTGCCACTCTCCAAGACAGAGCTGTCCAATATGCTCATAATTCTGCCAGTGAAAGTTCACATCCTCAGACTGGCATGTTATAAGTAACAGAAATTATTAATAGTTTGATCAGACACCTTTAGTTGTACCCATTGACTTGTGGGTACTCCTGGTGACATTTGCCAACATAAGCTGTCAGAAGTTAATCTTTATCAATAAAAATTAGATGTAGTTTCATTGAAAATGATACATTATCCAAGTACAAATCTGGTGTAAATGGAATAAGGAAGTTCTACAAGGCACTATGTATCTAAAATAATGTGAAAAATTCAGTGTCTGACGTATTCTTTGTTTTATACAGATGTTAAATAAAACAGACTATGCAATATTTTTGAGTCAAGTTGGGAGCAGAAATACAAAGTCTGGTCCAGATCTAATATGAGCTTATTAAAATTTGATGACATTACAATTCTGCCTCTTAAAAGTAAAGATCATTGTACTTGCGAAACTGTGGCCA
Source organism: Gymnorhina tibicen (assembly GCA_013399875.1). NCBI lineage: Eukaryota > Metazoa > Chordata > Aves > Passeriformes > Artamidae > Gymnorhina > Gymnorhina tibicen. The sequence continues at coordinate 1,127,060 of VXAZ01000687.1, read as the reverse complement.
AGTATACTGTTTCAGCCATGATCCTATTGATACACTTTTTCATTTCTTATTGAGATATGTCCCAAGATTATCCCCAAATCCCAAAAAGTCTTAACATAAAATTCCAGAAAAAAAAAAAAGAAGAAGACATCCTGTATGTGCTCTGGTTTTATAACTTTTCCACTCCACAAGACAACTCTGTGCAGCTACTGAAAATGGGTTAAATATTTTCTTCAATATTTAGTTCTTTTTAAACAGTGGATTGAAAATAATCCTAAAATATGCCAATATTGATTCAATTGTGTTGATTAAAAGTGAAAGAAATCAACTTTTTGAGTTGGAAAGCCCAAATAATATGAGGGAATTTTAGCTTTTTTTCTGAAGGTGAAAAAGATTTGTGTAATTGCTCTGCTTCTCCTCCTGCTGCTCCCCACTCCCCTTAGTAATTCCTCAATATGTAGTCTAATTTCAATGAAATTATACAGAAAGGTTGGAATTCTTAAAAGAGCGATTTCAGATTCAAGCTGAGTAGGAGATACATGAAAGCAGGCAGCTGAGCGGGGGTGCAAAATAAGTGTCCTCATTGCCAGTAAGATCGTGGGACGACATCAGCCATCAAGCCACAAGACATCAAGGCTAACACAGGAGAGGGACCATAGAACCAGGTTTCCTAATTCTGACATTCACAGAACTATTTTTCTCTGAGGCTTTTACATTCAAATCCAATAATTTATCTACAAACTAAGAGATCTGCTGACTTCATTTCAAAAGAAATTCAAGGGGCTTTTTCCTAGTATCTTATCTCTCCTTTTGGAAGCTTTTCTGGTCTCCCAATTATAGTGTCTAAATGAATAAATAACTGAATGCAGCTATTTGTATGATTACCAAAACCATGCTGATGGAGCTAGTATGCAAATTCTATTCCAATAAAAGTAGGTTATGCCTTTTGTATGAAAAAGAAAGATGTAGTTAGATGAATTTCAGCAGTGGGTAACTCTCTGTAGAAATAAAATTTGGAACAATTCTGAGGTACCTGGGAGGGGAACTGCATATTCATTTTTGTAATAAATATAGGCTGGGTGCAAGAAGCTCTAGTGATAGCTGCATTTCAAAATAGCTTCACTTAATAAACACGTGTGCAACTGTAAGCTTAAATCCTATAGAATGTACTTAGATATTCTTTACTGATCCATCTCTGCAATTGCTACTGCAACTGATGGATCTTACACATGATAAATTGTGAAAAGAAATTAAATGCCCAGCTCTGTGAGATAATGACTATCTGTTGTTCCTGCTGACTTCTCTTTTAGAAATATTTTTTAAGAATTCAGTTAAAAATCTATCATGAACCCCTGTTCTGTTCTTCTCTAAAGACAAGAAGAAGAAAGAAAAAGAGAAGGTGGGTTTGTCTCAATAATATCAATAGTTTTATCATGCACCTGGTATCTTTAGATGGATTTGAAACACTTTTGATGTGACCTACAAGATCAATAATGATTTTAGTGGATGTTAGTGATGGAGCTTCCTCTGTATATGTTCATATCTTAGCAAAACAAATTCTTAACATTATTTCAATGTATTTTTCTTTAATTCAATTTGGTTTGTATAATATGGGGGCAGGGCTTGGATTTTTGGTTGTTGGGATGTTTTAGAATTTAAAGGATTTTAATTTAGCTAATTCAGTTGTCACAGTTCAGAAAAAGCTCAGGCTGTCATGGGTCCTATTCACGGTGGAACTGCAGGAGACAACAGAATTACACCGGCGATGAATTTTGCTCATTGTGTTTCTTCCACTTAAATTTAATCAACCCTTTGTGAACCTCTTACATTTCAATGGCATTATATGAAACAACTAAATGTGATACAATCCTTTTGTTGAAATTGCATTGATTCCTCTGGAGATGCAGATATCAACACAAGTCTATAAGATCTCATCTTCTTTAAGGTATTAAAATAACTGCATTTTCACTTAATGCTTTTAGGCTTTTAGGTAATAAAATATCTAAATGAATTTGTATGTTAAACTTGGAGTTGGATTGTATGAGTTCAGTGTTATATTATTGCTCTGTTTGTAATACTATCAATGAGAACTGAATCAAAGCTTTTCTTTTCCAAATATGAATGACTGTACTTCTGAAATAAAGTATACTTATCTAGATTCCAGATCATTATTATATAAAAGTCTGACGATTTATTTTTATATGTTTGATGAATTAGGGTTTTTTAGTTATTTGGATGTAATTTTAAAGTGAATTGGGAATACTTAAAAATAATGTGCTTGCATCTAGGGACAAACCTTACACTTTTAAAGACATTTAAAAACTCATTAAAAGTTTAGTTGGTAATAGATGCTTAGCAGCAATGTATAAATGGGATTACTGAAATTATTATCCCCTGGAGTTGAAAAGAAGTCCTTTTGTCCCTGCCAGCTTCTGAGGCAGAAGAAAAATATTCTGCAGTTCTTCCAGCTGATGATGTCAAAGCACTCTGCAAACATCAGTGCTGAAATTAACAGCTAGAGCAATTAGCTAGATATAAATCCAAGGTTATTTCTCATTTTTCCTCTTTTCTTTCAAGCACAGGCATGCCAAAACCCAAACCAAGAGACTGCCTATATCATTCTTGCGTTGCTACAACCATCTGTTTACAGGGTGCATTCCACATCAGGTCAGTGGTTAAAACCTGTCTTTAAAATGGCAACATTAGTCAGGTTACTTCTGCTTGTTCTGAGTTCCTTTCCTTATCTTCCTGACTTCATTTCCATACTTGAGCAATTATCAAAAATTGTGTGTTGAAGATGTAGTTTCCTCTAGACCAGACCCCCTAAGTGTACTTCTTTTTTGAGTATACTCCAGGGAAGGTTTATAATTGAGGATCCTGAGCTAAGGGAGACTGTTGCTGTGGCCCACCAACCAGACTCAACAGGTGAGCCAGGAAAGTGCCTCTTCTTCACATTCGTCTTCTTGGGAAATTAAGAAGGGGACTACCAGCTGATTCATCCCTGAAAATACTTTCCTTGGTATCTGAATCTCTCCTGACCATGGAAAGCACCCATTTCCCTTAAGGATGAAAGTTTAGTGAGAAGTAGATTGAACCTTGGAATGAGCACTCCAAGAACCTGGAAGGGTCCGGGCTTTTGGTTGCTGCTTGTTAAAGAAAAGGCTCCACATACTGCAACACATCTATACCACAACACATATCAATAGCATACCAATAACCCCAGTGATTTCAGTGGAACTATTACATTTTAAAAGGAGAGTATTTATAACCGTTTGCAAAATCAGCGACCCAAAAATGATTCAGATCTCTTTTTCCCCGTGGTTTGAACTCCCCCATAAACTGGAGTATTAGACTTACAGTAATCTCGTCATTATTAAGGCAGGACCTAAAACTGTGAAAGATCAACAGAAAGAATTTGAATTTTCATTTTTAAATTGCTTTGGGGGTTGGCTTTGAGTGTGTGTCTGTATATAAAATTGGCCAGTGCTAGCAATCTCTGTAAAATAATCACATGCAGTGTTCACTAAATTTTGTTATTCCCAGATACACTTTTCAAAACTTACCTACATTATGGTAATACTAAAATAAATACTATGTTCCTAAAATAACTCTTCAACTGTGAAACAGATAGCAAACCCATTCCTTCTTGCAACAGTGAGCAACAGTGTACTTTCCAGCAACCGCCAAACACTATGAAAATGGTTTCATTTACTTCCAGAATTTGCCAAAAACAGATGATGACTGAAACTGGTAATGACTATTTTCTATTCTCTATCCCTAAGTAATTGACCATTAATTATAATATCAATAGGCTGTGGATAAGTAAAGCAGACACATGTTAGGGCTACATTTCATTTGTAACTGTTTTGTATATATCATAAATCTCTAATATTGGGCTATTGTCACACATGATGAATTATTGTAAGCATGTCAGCACATAGTGGAAGTCAAGTACATTCAAATACTACTCAGTCAGAATTGAATTTGGCATGATAGTCTCATAAAAGGGGACTCAATTGAGAGTTTCCACTTGCCTGCTCTAAACTTGTCACTTGTAGGTGCTAAAGAGCTTGTTGTGTTGGTTTAATTAGTCAACAAATCGGTCCTTACTTGATTGCGTGGTCGTATCACATATGTTAACACTTCACTGTTTGATGGAGATATTAACAAGTGACAAGAGTCTCTTGGTCTATGGACTTTAAAGAAGAGAAGCTCTTCTATATTATTTCATTTGGTCCTGCCAATATTTATTAGATCATGCAGGCTGCAGGCTGCCAACAAGAGAAAGACAACACAAACATTTTTCAGGGTTATGCTCATCTGTATCCCAAAGAAGGGTCACTAAACAATCGATGGTAGAAGAATATAAGTAAGATGAGTGTTTTCTACCACAGCTTAGAAATCCATTATATGATACAGTTTGCTGCAGACCTCCTTGGAGCTTTTTTCACTTAAAGATAATTTATGACAAGAACAGAGAGGTTCTTGAAAATGCTATAGCAACTGGAGCTGAATGATGCCACTCTGGCACTAGATGCATAGTCACCAGAGGCCAGTAAAAAGGAAGTTTGCATTTGTATGAAGAACTGTATTAGTTAAGCATTCATCAGTGTTGTATAAAATATTCATATTACTTGTTGGTGGAAGATTAAACAAAAAAACTTCAATAATTAAAATGGCTTATTCCCAGGAGTGGGGGGTAGGGAAAAAGTTGGTCCTCCGCAAGTTTGCAAAAGGGCTTGTCTATTCACTTTTTGTATGGCAGCAAACAAAAGAGGAGTGCATACTTTATAGGCTCCACTTGTTTGACCACCATTCTGTTATAGCTTTTATCTGTGCTTTACCAGTAATCAGGTCTCTGAAGCGTGGGCTGTAATAAAGAGAAATACATCACATGTAGAAAATCTCCTTAATCATTTTTGATGAGTCTCTTGCTAGAAAAAGCCATTTAAAGCATCGTGTTAGGTGGCATAAATTTATCCGTCATAAATATTGACTGACTAGTCGTGGCAGTATGTGAAAAATTAGAATGAGAGAGCACCTCTTTAAGTTTGCTATTATAATAGTTTATTTTATTTCTTTCTGTTGGAAAGCTGGGGGACAATTTGAATAATTCCCTTAAGAGGGAAACAAATAGGATTCATATACCTAAAACTTCACTGCTTCCATCTTCATTGAAATGTTGCAACCTCCCTACTTCCTAGTTTTCACTATAATGCTTAGGCTGAACTTTTCCTCCCTTTTAATGCATAGACTGATCCTCAAAAGTCAGGGTCTGCTACAAGACAGCTGTCTTAAATCACCCTGAATTTTTCACAGTGATTTTAGGTTTTTCATGAAATGTAACTGGAAAATTCTGGAAAATTCACAAAACCAAGTTTAAAAATTCATAATAAGCTTTCTCATAATAACCAATGATAGAACAATGTTTTTAAAAATAGTGATGAAGAAGTTTCTTGCCTTAATTTCTCTATGCACCATTTTGCAAAAATGTTAGGTGCATTCAAAAGCTTGAACATATATTTTAAAAATATAATTTTGTAAAAACATGAATAATTTGTTAATACAAATATACATAGATTCTGAAAAGGTATATGGAAATGTGCAATCTTAGGAACAGAAAGTTCTTGTAATCTTTTCTACTGCATGGAGATTCATTATAACAGATCATTTTTTCATACACCTATATGTAGGCATGAACATTTTTGTGAAAACAGTAAAATTCTTTACTAGTAAGCATATAAAATGCAATAACTATTCTAAAGAGATTTTTATTTGTGTGAGTAGATTTTTTTTATCTGTGGTTCTCAGGTGTAATCTGAATTAGCTTGAATTGTTTTAATTAGTTTGAAAGTACCATTCACTTCTTATTCAGGAATCTGGAGTCAATTGTCTTATACTGTTCTTTTATTGCAATAATGATGAAGATGACATGTACATATTTAGGGCTCAGATACTCTGAAAACAGAACAAAATATGTTCTTGCTTTTGTCTCAGGAAAATATTTTACCTTTTTTTATAGTGCAGTATTTTTTATGGTGGATGGTCATATCCTGTATCTTTGGAATATGGATTATCAATTTCCAGAGCTTTCAAATTACTCCTGCCCTGCGCAAGAGACTACACCTTTGAGACGTGTTTAAATAAGAATCTTTGCCCAGATGCCCAAAATCTCTCAGAAAGTTTGTGGTAGTGTCAATCCTTCAAATTGTTGGGCAGCTTCTGTGAATTACTAAGTACCCTTCATTTCTATTGATTGCAGTGAAATGCAAGGGGAAAGGGGAAAATTCAAAACAAACGAAACTGAAGACTTCAGGATACATATGAAGTCTTTCAAAGTGAGGGTTTGATGTTCTAAATTGGTGACCACTTTGGATTTGTTATGAGCTAATTTACCTTAATGTTTGTGGAAGTATTGTTTCCTTGTGTACTAGTTCAAAATTTTCTTCATTGTTTGTTAATTCAAAATACACATTTTTAATCCTAAAATGATGTTTTACTCTTATCACTGATCAATGCCTTCTCTTCGTCCTTTCCTGTCTTTCTTTTTTTTTTTCAATCAGATCTGTTTAACTAATTGCTTTTCCTATAGGATGTTATTTTGGTTGTGTGGCAGCACGATCCAAATTCCACCTCCTCTATACAGAGTTGAATGACCTTCCCAGTGCCATCATCGTGTCTGACAGCTGTTCTTCCCAAAGCTGATACCAGAGGCTATTGATGTGAGGCTGGTAGGTCAGTCCAGAGAAACAATGCCCTCCCTGCAGATACTGGGGACCTGCTATTAGATCCCTCCAAAGCTGTCTCTTTTCCAGGTTGAACAAGCCCCAGTGCCACAGCCTCTCCTTACAGGGCAAATGCTCCAACCCCTGTCCATTTCTGTGGCACTTTGCTGAACTCCCTCCAGCTGATCATTACCTTTCTTGTTACTGGTGCTCCCTTAACCGGACAAAGTGTCCAGATGCAGTCTCTGGGGGCTGAGTAGAGGGGAATAATCACACTCCTGGTTGTGCTTCTGTGACTATTGCCCTGGATGCTCTTGCACAGGGTCACACATTGAGGGCTCAGGTTAAGCTCAGTGCCCACAAGACCACCAGCTCACCTGGAGAGCAGAGGGACTGCTTCAAGGGACTCTTTCTTCCTGAGGCAGGACTTCATGTTTGTCTGTGTTGAATTTTGTAACATTCCCATTGGCTTCTTCTTCCAGCCCGTCTTGGGTCCCTTCAGGTGGCAGCCCTGCCCTCAAGTGCATCAACTGGTCCTGCTGGCTTGATGTCAGCTCACACCTAATGAGAGAGCACTCTGCCATCTGCTTCAGATCACTGATAGAAGTGGTTAACAGGACCGGTCCCATGAGAGATCCCTGTTGCACTCCATTTGTAACCAGCGTCCAGAGAGAGCATGACTCACTAATCACTACCTGCTGAGCCTGATCACCCAAACTGTTATTTACTCAGCCATTTGTTCAACATTCCACCTCAGATACAGGGAATGTTGGAGGGATTGCCTAAGGTCCTGATGAAGACAAGATAAATGACATCCACTGCACTCCCCTCATCAACAGATCCAGTCATTTCATCATCGAAAGCAATTTGGAAAAACATGATTTTAACTGTTGACTTTCCAATAACTACTATCTTCCTACATCCATATATTCATTCAAGGAGGACTCATTCTGTAATTGTCCTGGTGACTGAAACGAGGCCTGTACTTTCCCAGATTGCCCCATCAGCCTGTTTTGAAGATGGATTCAGCATTTGCCCTTCTCCAGTTATCTGGACATCCCCCTGATCTCTACAACCTTTCAAAGATGACAAAGTGGCCTCACTATGATACTGAGTATAATAAAGATTCCAACAGATATGAGGAATCATGCCCTAAAAGCTTTGAAAAAATATGAACTTTTTTGCTGTTCAATTCCCAATTACATACTAGGAAATAATAAATAGTTTCAGTGTAGGGAATTAATTCAACAGGACAATTTGGGTGATTGTCATCGCTCTGTCAATAGCCTGGAAGAAGCCCTTTCAATAGCCTGAAAACAGCCTTTTATAAAGAGTGGAATTATATGAAAAGTGTTAAAGAGTAAAGTCCCTTTCTGAATGCTCTTTATTCTGTCTCTCTGGATTCTTCTTTACATATGTCCATTGAGACACTGAAGTAAGTTTTTTCACTATTGAACCAGTGGCACTATGAGAGGATGAATCCCATCCCCTTTTTACTCATACATTATCAATATAACTGTTAGGTATGCATTGACTGGAACATGTGCAGCTCTATTAGGACCAGTTCTTTCTTGCATTGAGAGATGCCGCATCACGGCATACATATGTATATGCATAGTCATTCTTCAGATTAGCCACAGCCACATCTTTGTAAAATGCTTAATTACCAGAACACAAAACACAGATTACATTTCCTTTCCTAATCAACTTCAAGATAGAGTGGATTCTGCCTTGGGGCTGGAAGATCAGTATGAGGACATCTTGGGATCCCTTCTAGTCCTATTACCCTAGTAACAAACAGACAACAAAGAAATCCAATTGCCACCTATGTGGGCATTGCCAACCCTGAATGAGAAAAGTAATACTTAGCTGTGACTACTGAGGAATTGTCTTAAACTATACAAGTTAAGTCAGACAAAGATGACAAATGCTTTGTTATTTGAAAATAATGTCCTCAGTTACTCTGAAGTCCTCTAGAGAAATTTTTTATTTTGAAAGATAAAAAGATATTCCAGTTACATCCTCCCAGCCACAGTCTTAAAAAAAAAAAAAAAAAAAAAAAAAAAAAAAAAAAAAAAAAAAAAAAAAAAAAAAAAAAAAAAAAAAAAAAAAAAAAAAAAAAAAAAAAAAAAGAAAGAAAGAAAGAAAGAAAATAAAAGTAATACAGGGATGTATTACTTTTCCAGGGAAGCTGTAGTCTAATATCAAATGTTTGAGTCTAACTAGACATTATATATCATAAATGTATGGATAATTTGTGGATATCATGAGCATTATCTGCTACTAATCTAATGACAATATCTTACAGTCTCTGGAATTCCTTGACTGTCTTCTGTAGCTGGAAAAGGACCCTACCCTAAATGACTGGCAGGACAGGTGTGTCACTTTTAGGCAGCTAAACTGTGGTGGAATGAATCTTGTCTTTAAAATAATGTGGAGTTATGTGGAGATGCTGAGCAATAAGATAAGATGAGATAAGAAGATAAGATAAGATAAGATAAGATAAGATAAGATAAGATAAGATGGTCTGAGGCACAAATATATATTAAGTTCTGAAACATCTGATAAAGGGATGGTTACCTCCTGCATGGGATGTGGAGCAGCTATATGTATAACCCAAGAGAGCATGAAGCAACCCTAAATATACTGCAGTCATTTCAACTGGTCTTTCACAGCTCTTAATAATGCACTTGTAATTGCAGAGCAAAAAGTACTGGTTCCTACTCAAGTTTGTAAGACTGGTATAACATCTTATTAAAATAATGAGAAGAAACAGCAATAATTACCCTTAATGTTTGTTTGTGGGTGCTTTCCACTTACAGTATGTTCATCACCTTTACCAATATATGCCTCTGCCCTTTCATATGACATACAGAGACTCTAAAGTGTCATCTGCACAGAGGTTTTTGAAAGGTCTAAGTGTAATCCACTAGGTGTCAGGGCACTGCACACAGAAACATCCTCACAAGATCAAATACACAGTGAGTTTCCCTGGTCTACACTTCCTTTGTCTGGAGTTTCCCACCAACCAGGTCATGGAACTCAGGAAAGGTAAAGGAACTCAGGACTAGACCTGCCAACAAGCAAGTCCCTCACCCCGATGCCATGGCATGGAGAGAGTTGGCAGATATTCTCAGGCCTTACCTAAAAATCTGTGCCAAACTGAGAAAGTGACAGAGCTACCTACAGAGGATTTCAATTCCAAATCAGAGCAGTGCTAAAATCTAACAAATGTCTCAAATCTGATAAACACAAGAAAATATGGAGTTAACCTGTGAGCGGTCCCACAAAATGAAAAGGCACAATTTACTGTATGTCAAGAGGTTATTTTGCAACAGCCACACAATGATTGTATCTCAGTTACAAGTGTTAAGATGTCCTTTGGCTAGTTTCAGATTCCGTTGCGTTCCAAATGCTGGCAAAACAAAAAGAAACAGTTTAAGACCTGTTTCAGGCTGCCATACCCGCACACTAGAGTGCTGGTACATAGTCTTAAGTCACATAGGCTCTAAGGAGATACAAGAACATGAACAATAGGTCCATTGCTTAGTGGCTACATTTGTTTTGAAAAAAAAAGTATGTGAACATAGGCTCAAGGTTTCCATCAAAGTGAGGGCATGAACAATTGTCCTAGTTTTATTGAAAATATTAAGGACATAAATTAATAGGTAATTGGTGGTTAATTTCATATTCCTTAAATTCAAGGTGCCTTTCATGACTCTCTAGTCTGTGCTCCAAGGAAAAGACTGGCCTTCAGAAATCCCAGAAGGTTCAGGAATACTTGGATGCAGTAGTCCCAAGTCTTTCAGATATGATCTCAGTATCTGTGCTTGCTAGCCAAGTTGCAACCCTAAGCATTGCTTGGGTCTGTAATACCAGATTGAGCTCCAGTAGACAAAGCTCAACTACTTTGGGTCTGTGTAGGATCTTAGGAACAGTGAGTCATCTCTGAATTTACAGCAAAACATCAAATATGCATATACATGCAGATGCAAAGTATATACAGTAAAATATGGAACTGTGATTATTTATTATATTTCTATGATTATTGTACTTACCTCTTACATTCCCATCTCCTGAGCAGCCCTTGATTGCCCCAAAAATAAGAGACAAACTTCCAGAAAAACATTATCCTCTCAAAATTAAAATATCCTCTCACTAATACTCTCTGCAGTGGGGGAGAGTGTTACACTACCAGAAAGGATGGCAAGACCCAGAAGGATAAAGTCTAGCAGGCCTACAAGACTGAACACTGAAGTTGAATATCTTTAGAGAAATACTTACGGTCAGTTTTAACAGCTCCAGCTCCCTGTAACAGCAGCTGTTCTAAAAGTAATTAAATCAACTTGACACTAAATATAGACCCAAAATGTTTAAAGGCTTTCTAAAATAATTTTGAAGGGTTTTTTTATCTGCGGGAAATTAGAAATTACTTCAATTAATACAAAAATATACTCCAACTGAGGCTATAAATATATACATATATATTTAGGCAATATATGTATAGGCTATATATATTTAGGCTATGTATATTTTTATATATGCACATATATATACACTGAAGAGTTTACAAGGATTTTTATAGAAGAATGTCACATCCTTAAAGGTCAATAAACAATATAAAGGTTTCAAATCGTGACCATTAAAAATAACCTTCTTGGCAAGCCTTTTTTTTTCCACAGTGGTTAAAATTTACAGGCTAAAATTGTAGGGGGTTTAATCCCGGACATGTTGTTAGTGCACTGTCTTAACCCTAAGAGTACTGGACAATGCAGTACCTTGCCCCAGTAACAGTAAAATAGAGCAAGTCACAGCTAACTCTGCACCTTTCTTTAGGTCCTGAAAACACCCCTGGTACGAACTGCTAAAGGTAAGTAACATTCCTATTTGCCTTTATTCACTGTAAGGGTTGGACATATCTATGCTACAAGCATGGCAAGGCATCTAGTTCCCTCTCCTGGAGGTGGTTTCCTGCCAACTGACCCCATTTTGGGTCCACCCCTTTCATCTCAAGATTTTTGTGCACCGCAGCAGAGGAAGAGGAAAAAATTGGTTTCATGAGTTTCAGATTCGTGGGGAGGGAAAGGAACACATATTAAAAACTTGAAGGCTTTCAAAAAATCTCTTAAGGTCCATATGTCTGTGCTATTACCATATAACACTGAATAGAGCAGGAAACAAAATATCAAAACCTCACTTTAAACCTGTAGTTAGAGTATTAGGGGCCTGATCCAATGCCAAGGGAAGACAATAGGGAGGGTTTGTATCAAGTGCTGAATACCCTCTGAGCCCATCAAAGGGATTAGGGACCATTTGGCGAATCTGTATCATCCTGTGCTGGACCATGCTAATCTCACTGTGCCATTGCAATTGTGGTAAACACACCGCTGATGCAAACATATCTAGGACTTACTTTTTTTCCAAATCCCAAAGGATTTATTGAAGGAGATATAAAACTTCCCCTCCTTTTTGCATATCTTAGCATTGTAACTTACTGAAATTTAAGAATTCCGGAATTTCTTCATACAAAGTCTACATCTATTCCCTTACTTAGTTAATAATACCAAACTCAACCAAATCAAATAGGATACTTGAGTCTTCCTTCACAGAAAATATTTTACCCATTAATGAGGAGTTTTCTTATATAAAGGAATTCAATTTTTTTTGATTGGCGTTAGACTCACAGACAGACAGAAATAAGCTGCCATTCTTCCATTTGATAGCCAGACGCTGCCAGTTGTTGCTAGGGCAGTCATGCTGTTAAATTAGGTCTAATGAACGAGTAATTGCTTTAGGTATAGTGAACCATTTCAAAGAAAACAAGGATTCTAATTGATTTGCAATTTGTTTGGCACATTGCATTGTCTGGGGCTATTGATTAGTCTTCTGGATTTCACACTGCATGTGTTTCCCTTTATTAAGGGAATAACAGGTTACTGATTACTTTCCTTCTGGGTTTAATGTAGCGGTTAATGTCTACTTTGTTCTTGTGTCATGTCACAGGCAAGGAAGGAATAATATGCAAGTGGGTGGCCCTTTGCTAAGAAACTCCCCTGCTGCTTTGAGCTGTGTACTCTAAGACATGCTGAAAAGCAGATCAAGAGAAAGGGTTAGAATAGCAGGACTCACAAGTTACAGCCTGAGTCAGGCTAGACCCAGGCTAAAAATCTGGCTTTCCTTTAGTATCAAAGGACAAAACAGTATGAAGTGGTTGGCAGTAGATTTGCTCGTTTGATTAGATGTCTCTATAGAAGGAAACATACTATAGTTTTATATGCCTTGGTTTATATACAGCAGCATCTTAAATAAGGAAACTTACAATATTTTTGTCCTTTTGCTGCAAGATATTTACTCCATACTATGGATATGCTGGAGAGCAAGCCATTTCACATTTTACGTCTACCTTGGCTTGCAAAAAAGTGAGTCCATTTAATTAACAGTGTTGTTCCTTTCAAAGGACAACTTTCTGTAACATAGATGATGTTATTAAAGTATAATTCATTTCAAATTTCTTAACATTCTTAGCTAAAAAATGTTACCCTTAGCATATCTTTAACAGGTATGATGGTAAAATAAAATAGGCTTCATTGTTCTATAATTGGTCTTGGTTCTGGAGATTATTTAGCTTTGTATTTTGAGCCCCTGTATTGAGACCCAGTACAAATGAAATTAAATATAAGCATTTAGATTACTTGCAGGGTCTAAGGAATCATGATTTTGTGTCCTTGTTATGTGTCTTTCTCAGTGGGATCAGCCATGTATCATTCATATAACTGAAGATCTTGACCTAAGCCTGATCCAAAGCCTTTTGAAGTCAACAGTAAACCTCTTATTTATTTTCAGAAGCTTTCCCCTGTGAGTCCATCAACATTCTTGATTCATCTCTTGAGAACCTATACTTTATTTCAACAAGAAACCAAAGTTCCATTGCCAGGTGAGCCACCATGCTGTCCTAAAGCTTTACATTGTACCAGTGGCACCAAATGAGCAATGTCAAAAATCTATGCTTTGTCCCATGTGCCAGGATTTGAAATTTCTAATGCTGGACTGGTATTTTTTGATGACTTATTATAAAGATGACTGTCAGTAATTATCAGTAAATTGCCTGAATACGACGATTTTTTTTTTTTCCTAAAAGGGGCTATGATACAACATTGGTCATGTTCAGTTGAGTCCAAAGATAAATTTTAAACTCAGTAGCTCATGATCTTTCATGATCTAGAAATTGTTAGTTTCAAAGTCTTTGCAGTGGGATATAGAACAGCTGTGACGTATCTTTAATTCATCATGAATTTCAGGTCATCCCAAATGTCCTAACTAAATCAGCTCCACACTTTCAAATCCCTGTTAGACTGAATTTAATGAAGCCCTTGGTCTTACAGACAGAAACATAAGAAATCATCTCCATAATGGAAACAAAACAATAGCCAAAAAACCATTTTGGTATCATGTTTGACAACTATTTGGTATATACCAGGTACAGAAATTGTCACTGCTGTTTTGGGGTGCCGTATGGAATTCATTTTTGTTCAAAAATGATGAATCATTGTGTACTGAATGTATATACCAAATAGCAGATGTATACCAAAATATTTTTTATAATTTAGCAGATTTTAATCTATTTCCTTCTATATTCAATAGTCTTAAGACATCAGGATGCTCAAGTCAGAATTCAGTATATATTAAATTGATTCTTAAACATAGTTTATAGCACATGAGTGACCTAAATGTAATTGTAAAGTAAGAGAAACCATAACATTCTAATTACCTTTTTATGCGGTGGGGGAAGTCTGGGATGTGAGCCAGATGGCGCAATCATTCACCAGTTATGGTGGGACCCCAGGCTTGAGGCTAGGGATTTGAGGATCTTGCAAAGATAATTCAAGAGAGTTGAGACATTAACATGCCTCTCTTTCCCCAGCCTTTGATTCAAGAAAAAAACAACAAAACAAAACAAACTCAGAAGGAACATTTTTAAGCAGGAATGCTCACAGGAAAAGGTATCAGTAGCTACTGAGAAGATTAGAGTCTGATCATACTGCAGTTACAACCATTATATCAGATTGGACTAAATGTGAGTAGTATAGAAACAAGTATTCTAATATGATATGACTTGAGTCTTCCTAATAGCATGTTAGAACCCATCACTTGGAGCACTCTGTGCTACTGAAGAAATTTGAGATGGCTTTAATACTGCGGATGATCTGATCTGATCTGTATCAATAAAGTATACACATAAAGGTAGATTGCTGTGTTAAAATGATGAATTTTCCCCAATTCAGAGAAATATTCTAATTCTAACAGCTAATTCTTGCTATGTGTGTGTATTATTGCTATGCAAACTTAAGCTTTTAATTTCCTCTCCTTTGTGTCCACCAAGACTGAGATACGGCATTTAATTGTCAACGAAATTATGTGAAACATGACAATGAAGCAATGATCAGGACTGGTTCTAGTTTTCCCCTTTAGTTGCAGGGCTTGCTGTGGAACAAACTCCATGGGATGCATCACAACTAACAGATACTTCATTAGTGAATTCAAGACCCAACATGCTGTTGTCAGTAAAGTGATTATGTAGGTAGTGCATTCCAGTGAAATCTTCTTTTCTGCTTACTTGGGGCACTTACAGAGAAAATTTTTTCCTAAATTTTCTTCTAAATCTAATTTTCTTGGGTTCAAATAATCAAGTTTTATGCTTTAGGTCCACAAATTTATGCTGCAGGGTGGTCCGGGATTCTGGCCTCTTCTCATCCAGTAAAGAACCTGCCAAGGTTCACATCTCCCTTCTGACCATATGAAGGCCTCTGTACAAAAGGCAGCTGCATATACTCGGATTTCCATGCACCCAGGGAAGGCATCGAGCCCAACAAAAGAAGTAGTGCCAATGTCCCCGCGAAGAGTGTTCCACATTTTAGAAAAGAATTGAAAATGTGCTAGGACAGAGAGAAGGAAGGTGAGATGCATGACAATTGAGCCTTGCACTTAGAATAATGGCACAGGCTCAAGAAGTCCTAAGTCCCCTCTCCACTACAGTAGTTTTGTAGTTTATCCAACAGGTACAATTCACTGAAGAACTAAAAATCTTATCTTTTCTAGTTATTTAAGTTTCCTAATCTTCAGAAGCACCTGTGAAAATGTACAAACAATGAACTTTTACCTATGGGAACCAAATTCAAGGGCCAGAATCTATTTGAAACCTTTTGTCTCTGACACACATCTCCCGTTGAACTAGACTGGGAAAAATTGTACCAGGGAGAAAATCAGTTGTGAGACAGTCTTCTACTTCGGTATCAGAAGCAGCAAAAACAGGTGTGTATCAATTCCTCAGCAACCCAACACATCACTCAGTTATGTTAATAAAAGTCCTTCTTTTGTGGGCGAAACTGAAATGTAAGTTTGTGAACTTTCACCAACCCTGACTAGCAGAGTTAAAGTCACATTCTCCTGTGTCCTGCCCTTTCCCCCACAGAGGTTGCAGGCAGGATATACCTACCTCAAGGGCCACTGTGAAGCTCAGCTTACTACTACTGCTTATCACTGACAGCAGAAAGATTCTTAGCATGATACAAACAGCGATCTAGATTTGCACAGACTTTTTTTCCAGTTAGAATTTAAGTCTCTTTAGGCATGGAGTGCCTGTGGCTTTAAGATACAAACTTGGAGGATTGCCCTCTTTGATGTAGATACTTAAACCACCCATGAGTGGCTAATTCTTTCTGAGACTCTAGAGTTTTGTTTCCCATCTGAAATATATGAAAATATTTTCACTGAAGTCCACAGAGGTTATGATCATCAAGAATATTACCTTCAATAACAGATAGCTCCTCAGAAATGGTATGAATTTTCAATTCTGATTTTCATTAGTTGTTTTCTAACACTGATTGTAATGTTGCATGGAAATCACAGAACTACTGAGCCTAGTGTGCTGGGTAGAGCTGAAACATGCCTGACTGAGATCCTGACTCTTGTAACTGATCTTTCTGCCTTTACTGCCTTAACTGAAAGCTTGAACTCCATAGTTTAGTTTCCTCTCCTACCTCACCATCTTCTTTGGGAAAATCACACTGATCTCAGAGAATGTTTTTGTTGCTGATTTCTGACTCCATCTGTATTGAGATTTTTTACTAAAAACTAAAGCAAAAAACTACATTTACTGAGACATATTAATTCTGTCTAACATGGCTTTGCTGGTTAGCATGCACAGGAGCAAATCACATTTTAAAATATTTTTAAAACATGGAAGAGCTTTAAAGAACTGTTTAAAAAGCTGCTCTTGGTTTGGTGCCAGATACAGATGCTACACTGATTACAGAAGATTACATAAATTCCCCGAGCCTTATTATCCTCTCACACCTATAAAATTGGGAAGAATTCCACTGGAGTCCCTGGAATTGCGCAGGTTCTGGAGAAGAATATATCCCTCCTAGTTAGCAAGCTATCAGTGCTTTTAGTGGGTCCAGTTATCTCTACCTGTCTAATACTAATACTCAAAAAATCACAAAGCAAAACAGAGTATGATCTGTCTATGCTAATACTTCAACCTTCGTTGATTTCAACTGAGTTGCACAGATTTATATGTGAGCTGAATTTTGACCTGAATATGTAGGGAAAAAATCCAACTCTTCACCATTTTTTTTGTAGCACATTACTGAGATTATCACACAATTTGTGAAACAAAAGATGACTAGAGCAGGTCAACCCAAAGTTCAATCTAGCTCTGGGAGCCTTTCTGTAACAATGGTTTAGAATGAGGCATAGGATGTTCAAGGAAAAGCCACGTATGTGTGGATGGAGTTTTCCCTGAAATACAGTTGCATATCCTGACAGTTTCAGAGACTTTTGAGTAAATCGTGGGTACTGCTTGGGACCTACCTACTGTGAGTTCAGACATTTGTTCTTTCAGCCATTTGCCCCAGTGCCTTCCTGTAGCAAGGAGTTCCACAACTTAATTATGCATCATAAGAAAAAGTTATTGCTTCAGCCTTTTAAACTGGGTGATTTTATTTACTGCCCCTCAATTTGACTGGGTGCCTCAACTATTTTTTAAGAAGATGAAATTAGTTTTCTTCACTCACTTTCTCCACACCACCTGAAAAACTATAAGCCGCTACTATATCCCAGTCAGGAATATTTTCCATGCTGCTTTTCCACCCTGTTCAATCTGTTTAGTTTTCCCAGTTCAAATGCCATTCCACACCATAGCTCGTCCTTCTTGAATTTATTTTCTATATCTATTGTTACTCTCTTTTGAGATGGCTTGCAAGACCAACATACAGTATTCAAGATGAGGACATACCATTAGTTTGTGCATGGTAGTCCTTACCATCACAGTAAGGTTGGGTTATGGGTTTTGGTGTAGGGTTTCTTCTTATTTCTAAAAAATAAAACACATGCTAGTGATGATTCTGAAGAATTTCTAGTAGAATTGTGAAGACATTTGTAAATCAAAGAGCTCCAGGGATAACACAGCCCTACATTTTCACATGAAAATCATTGAGAGGTTGGTAAATCCCATGATTTTTTTTGTGTTATTTAGCTGACAGTAGTAACTAAGAGAATTAGAACTTTGTGACCTGCCAAATTTCCATGGGCTGCCTCCAATAGCTCCACAGACAACCATGAAGCAATGTCATGGTTGGTCATGAAGCAATGGTTGGAAACCAAGCTGCAGAGAATAATTCATACTAATTTTTCTGAAAAGTTGGGATGATCCTCTATGTTCTACCAGTGTAAAAAAGACTTAAGACCTTCACTGTGGTCCCAAGCTCTCAAATAAGATAAGAAGTTCTTACTCTACAAAAGAATTGTGTCTTTCTTGAACAATACAAAGTTGAGAATAAAAACAAATTTGTTCCTTAGAAATTGCCTAGTGAAGCAGTTGTTTCATACTGCCTGTTGAACATTTGGGTAGACTGATTCAAATGTTAAAGCTGTGTTCAAACCAGAAAAAATAAAAATAATAAGCTGTCAGAATAATTACTAAGAACATACAAGGATTATACAAAGTAAACTGCAGCCTGCAAAAAGAGAATTGCATGTTAGCTAATTGTTAATTTTAGCAATTGCAATGGCTAATTACTGTGGCACACATTGACTATTAGCATGATGCCCCAGCACCTGCTTTCTCCAATGAACAGATTTCTTCATTGCTCGTGCAGGAGCAAAATGTGTAATTATTGGCCATCATTGGGGCGATTTTTCAGTGATTCTTTTGTGTGATGTGAATGACGCATAATGACATATTTTATTAGAGGGCAAATAGCTGTTTGTTAATGGAAATGATTCGAAATCCAAGAAACTAGGAGCTAGGAGCATGTTTTCAGTATCAGCATGAATTCAAATGTATTTTCTTTTAACTCTTTATAAAAGAAGCATAGAAATCAAATCTAAACTTAGTATAATATATTTAATGATATGTGCAAACACAGCATTGATTAATTGCCTCAAATGTTTTCAATGCTACACCATTTCATTTGTTACAGCAGTCTGCTAAATTTATGCATTTCTTATTTAAACTCTTCTTTCCTGGGCATATAGTGTTAGCAAGATTATGTGGCTTGTTCCTCATTTACTGGGAAAAAAATCATCTTTGTAACTTAAGCAACAATTATGGGCTTTATGAGGCACATTTTCATTGCACACATTGTAGAACACAGTGCACTGACATTATTATTCCTGAAAGTACATGCTTGAATGTATCTATCAAGACCCAAATGTCAGCTACTGAATAGATTATGCATAGTTATCCAAAACAGAATATAGATACATAAAATATCAGCAACAGAATACTCAATTTCTGAGGAAAGATTTTTATTAGATAATATGTGTGATACTTTGAAGAACAATGCACATGAAAAAATCATATATGAACCTTAGATTATAGTGGTGTTTAAAATAGCAAACGACTTTGTCATTTTTGAAGGACAGGTTATGGCTAGAATAAGGAAGATGGCCTTTTCATTTTGCTTTTATTTGAATATTGTTCAAAGCTGGGGAAAAAGAGGAATACTAGGGGACCTTGTTTGCTGAATTCCACTGACTAAATCCAGACTAACTTGATGGAAAACAATCAAGTAAGTTTGCATATCCAAGGAAAGTAGAAGTCTTGTGAATGTCTTTGAAACTTTAAACAATAAGTAGGAAACCTAAGCATCTTCTAGACTCTTCAGATAGTGAAGCCAAAAGTTTTATGCTATCTTAGACTATAGTAATAACAGATTTTTTTTTGCGTGTCTCTGATATCATTCCATTTTGACAAAGATCCAGTTGATGACCTTTGATTATCTTTGATTCAATTTATAAACCCACAGTTTAGATGGAATTCAGACCTAATGGATGCATATGAAATGACTGACTGAAGCAAACTCAGTTTTAAAAGCATATTTAAATAAATAAATAAATCACACCTATAATGGGTGTACTAGCAGGACACAGCAAAGGATCATATCTTTTATATGTCTTCTACAATTGCACATGACAAATTTATTGCATTTTAAAATTGCGGCTTCAAAGACCACCATCAGAAAAATTAAACCAACTCTACATACACTGAAAATCTAGGTCATCCAATATACCAAGTGTGAGTTATTTACAAACTTGAGGAAGAAACTATGAATGAGCACTTCCTCTTCTCACCCAGGGCCTATAGCTTCTCTGCTGTTGCAAGATTGTAGATAAGTTTGGTATTCAGGTTCACTGTTTGACCCATTAAACTGGTATTGAGGTATAATTTGTGTGTTTTCCCAGTACGGTTGCACATAGAATGGGGTTCATTTCCACAAGTTTGAATAAATTTATCCAGTTCAGTGAACCTGTTGTTAAGCTTAGCAAAACTCAGTAGGTGGCTTTAAAGTCCTGTAATTAGCCCATTACATAAAATCTGTACTTTAGATTTTTGCACATTGGTTAATAAGTATAACGTGCTTCGTATATATAAATAACATTACATTAAATGATGCAACATAAAGGAATTAAAGGCCAAAGTAGTTAAATAAAATACTTGAAGGAGATCTCAAATTAGCATGTTTAATTCCAACTCATTGAACAGGAAAAGGCTTTAGCCTTACTGTACCAGTTCTATACAATGTGCAGAATAGCAGATATTTAGTCTCCATTTTACATAAGGTCGCTGTCATCTCTGACCTCTGTGTGACTGTGGAAAAATGTTCTAATTAGCTTGTTTCTTTTAAAATGTAATCATTACAATGTCTAAATATAGTAATGAATTACCAAGACAGCACTTGCCTCAACAATTTTTCATAGTTTGTACATAGCTAATTAATTCTTGATCCTTAATTTTTGCTTTCCAAATGAAATATGTGAGGAAAATTAAGTCTACAGCTAATTAACCCATGCAATGCTTACTGTTTCATAGCAAAAGCACTTATATTAAAGTTCAGGGGTTTTACTAGCTAAAAAAGTAAAACACAGCTTTGAATCCTATTGTACTAGGTCAAAGTTCTACTTCAATCTAACAGATTATTCATTATTTTTAAATTTTTTAAAAATTGCTTATCCCAGAACCAATATCC
>VXAZ01000687.1:1063056-1099679 GCA_013399875.1 Gymnorhina tibicen | reverse complement strand
CACTTCCCGAGAGCGGCAATTTCTTTTGGTTCATTGTGAGCAGAAAACAAACAAACATAAACTTATCGCCCCGAAAATTTTGTATTTCTCGTGTCAAGCTGCTAATAAAGCGACATTAATGGATCAGCTCCGCGAAGTGTCTCTTCACCGCCTTTAAAGTATCTTTCGAGTGCTTCGGGGAAGCCGAGGCAGGCCCACTCCCCGCCGCCTCACCCGNTTTATTTTATTTTATTTTATTTTATTTTATTTTATTTTATTTTATTTTATTTTATTATTTTTTAACTGTGAAGAAACGGAAAGCGCAGCCGGGGAGCGCGGGGAGCCCAGCAGCCCTGTGCGGTGCCCCGGCCGCGGTACCACCGCGCTCTCCCGTCGCCGTCGCCGCCGCCGCTGCCGGGTCTCTGCCCTGCCCCAGGCGCGCTCCTCCGCAGGGACGGCGTTGTCACCGTAGTGCGGGTGGGCGGGGGACCCACAGGGGGCCCCACAGGCGGCATTCTGATGGCTGAACCAGGGCAACACCTCACGGCCACCATTTTACTTCCCCCGCATGGGTGGCACTCCCTCACCACAGGGCCTCTCGGCTGCCACGGCCCTGCCTCGGGCAGACCACGCCTCGGGCAGTACCCCGCTGCAGCCATTTTGCTGCCTGAGGCAGGGCACGTACCTGCAGGCCACCGTGGCCCTGTCTCAGGCAGAACAGCACCTCACAGTGACCAATTTACTACCTCCGGCAAGGCCGACTGCCTTTGGGGCACCATTACCAAGCCTTGAGGAGGATGAGGGACATGTGTAGGCATTTCAGCTATCTCTGAGCTGATCAAGCTGGTTAACAGAGGCCCAAACTTCAGTGTCCTGCACAGAAGGGTGCCCTTCTCCAACATACCCTTATCACTTACTTAACTGACTGTGCAGTGTGGGCTTGAATCACTGTCCAGGGCTAGAAGAGAGCGCTGGAGGAGACTAAATATCATTCTAGTTCAGTGTCCCATGGGACACTCACTTCTGGATGAGCTGCTGGGAGGGTGTGTGCAGTCATACGAATTTCACTTCATTCAGCCCTGTACTACTCCTCTGCACCTGGAGGTGCCAGGAGAGCATCCTTGGGGCCAGCCTTGCAGTGAACCTGCCTTTGGCCTGTGAGAAAGGCATATTGTTACTGTAGCTACATGATTTACTAACCAGACCATTTCTAAGGTTTACCAGGGTATATCTAACCCATGAATCTCTTCCTAGTTGATGGAATTTAAAAATAAGGGAGAGAGAAAACTCAGGTGTAACATAATTAAATTCTCCTTAATACACCTGGAGCGAGGTTTTTACTGGAGTACGCAGTACTGGGGTATCTCCTGCCTGCTCTTCAGTCCATGCTCACAATAGTCTGTTCCTGCCTCCTTTGCAGCCAGCGATGAAAGGGTGAAGTCCAATGTCAACACAACTGATGGAGAGAAGATTTTCACTGTGGCTTCCTGAAAAGATGGTGAATGGGTACCTCAGGCTGTGCCCCTGTGAAAATACATGCCCTCAAGAGGAACAACAAAGCCTGCTGTAAAGGAAGGCAATGCAGAGTTGCAACACATCTGATGCCTCTTCTGTCGCTTTTCTCAATCCACATATTCTTTTCCTTTCTCCTTTTCCTCAAAGCCTGGCATCAGGTCTTTAGCACTGTCCTGGTAACACAAGTGGTGCTAAGATCATGGTATGAGGGAGGAGGACTAGTAACAGTGGGAAACTAAAGCTAAATGATGGGGAGGGAGGGGACTGCTGGGGGCAGGGAGCTGTTGGATGCTTCTCTGGGCAACGCTATCCATCCTCCTGCAATCCCAGCTCCTGCTACTTCATGTGCTTAAGAGATGTCCTGTAAATGATAAAGCAGCATGTTTCCTCTGAAGCAAACGGATAAAATAGCACATTTCAATGGAATATGGTTCCATCAGAGCTCCTCTGTCTTGCTCTCGAGACAGTTTTCATGCATAAAGCACTGTTGTTTGTGAAGAGCAAGAGCTTTGAGGGCTGACAGCAGCTGTAAACTGTAGTGGCCCTGCTTTAGCAAGTGCAAAGTCACATGTTTTCCTCTAGACAGGGCTTTTCGGAACTGCACATAGCAGTGAGTCGTGCTTTTTTGTCATACTCAAATTTGTGACAGCTCACTTCAGGTCAGGCAACTTGATACTTTCACATGAATGGTCTGTGTGGGTCAATTTTGGCTATGCCAGTAGTGTCTGACAGAAAACTTTCAGCACCTGCAGATAGCCCTACCTGTCTTAACCCTAAATCAAATATTTTGAACAAGTTATTAACAAACGTAAAGAACCAAACCTACAAGTCTGGCTGAAAAGCCCTTTCTCTGTGGGCAAATGATAGTAAGTGATGATGTGGAGGAGCAGTGTGTGATGATGATTTTCATACTCTGCTTAATTACAAATTAAGTACAAATTAGTGATATTCACTATGGCCACAGACTGCAGCTGTTTTAACTCATTCTTCTTAGTGTAATGTTAGGTAGACTACTGCAAGTGCACAGCAGTTATGCGTTTCAGCAGCCAAAGCTGCTGAAAGTAAAAACCGGCTCTGCTGCATGTGCAGGAATAACCCAAAGTGCAGCAAACTGGGCTTTATGTTTGAGGTTTTTATGTATGATACAAAATAGGTTCTTGCAGAGACCTGCTGCAGGACCATTGTTGGGAGGTCTATGTGACATGCAATAATTCAGTGGGGTTTATAAAATGTGACATTAGCATTAACCAAAGTTGGCATTAACCAAAACAGGTTTTTCATGTGCCTTCCAGAAGAAAGCATTTTTCTCTAACTCAGTTAATGCAATCTCATGGCTGATGATATGTGTTTGGTTTTTATGGAAGTCAGTATTTGATACTGCATCAGTATACCTATGTCACTCTGGTGCGGCCTATATCTTGTTGCACCTCGTCTGTACTTTTGTATCTCTTATTTCTTATCTTATTTGTATTTCTTATCTCTTATTTTAAAGCAACAGTTGATATAAGAAAAAGAAGAATCATTTAAATATTGGTAAAGGTTAGTTTTCACCATGACAAGCTAGCTAAGTCAGCTGCAATAGCCACAACATGGTGTTGAATGGATAAATGCCCCAGTGACACAACACTTGACAGAATGATGCATGTGTTGATTAGTCCAGCGAAAAGTACTGCTTAATTGTACCATCAAGCTTGATGAAATCATGATGAAATATTTTTGAGACACTTTTTTGTGTCTGCCATGGTAGAATCAAGTTTTAATGGACATGCAAAATAGATGTATGCTGAATGTTATGTAGACTTATCTTTCTTCAGCCACTATGTTAATCTCAAACCAAACAAACTAAAGCAAAAAAAGAGGAGGACAAAAATATCCAATAAGGGAATTCTAAGAAGGAAGAAGCTTGCAATGATCAGCAAAAGTAAAGAAAAACATAGAGAATTAAGTACATTGTACAATCAAACTTCTATATTATGTCTGTATTGTTGGTTGCTAAGTTTGCAATTTTTATATATAAAGTATTTCAATTGCTTATAAAGAATTACACAGCTAATCAGTTAGAACTGACATACATTTTGGCTAAATACCTATAATTACAGTTGTTTCATACCTGAGCCCCTGTTACTGATGTTGTGTAACAAGCAGTCCTGATTGCTGACATCAGCCCACTTAATGTTCCTGCATTTATGTGATAATTAGATAAAATCAAATAAAGACTTTCTAGTAACTTCATAAAATGAAGTAAATATATTTACTGAGATTAGCGTAGATCTAAAATATTATTTATGGCTTCATCTTTTTCTGACAGTGAAAAGGAGCATGAAAATACAGTAAGTGTTTTATCTAGGCAGTATTACTTTTTAAAAGTAACAGTGTGCAGGTCTGTGATATGTGAAGTGAGATTTGCAGAGATAACATCTTTGATTAGACCCACTATTTAGAAAAATACAGACAATTCAAGGTTTTGTGCTTGGAAGGTCTCTGCTTCTCCCAGGTCTGTCAGTTCTTGCTTGCACCCTTAGACCATCACTGCTACAACATTACATGTTCATGTTGACCTAGAATATACAGAGGACCAAACTAAGATGCTCTGGTACACAAGCATGTGGAAATGATAATCTGTTTAGAAATGAAGCATCAAGAATATTCTAGAGTATCAGCTTATTCAGAAGATGCTTCAGGTTAGAAAAGCTGACAAAAAAACCTTTGGTCAATCGAAGTAGCAGATTTGGATTGAGTTGTAGATCTTTCCCCCAAAGCATCAGCTATTCAGTACATGCTACAAGTAAAATGTATAGGTAGTATACATGTCACAGAACATCACTTTAAATGTTAGAGTAATAAAACCACATTTGTTTACCCCAAGGTAAAATTCATTGTAGAGCAGAGGGTTTGCAAAGGGAGTTTTTTCCTGCATTAACTTAAAAGTGTGGATGTACAGTGAGCATGAGCAAAGTGAATGCTATACAGCAGTCACTCCATGCCTAGTGGAAGCCAGAAGGAAGGGTGCTCTAGCCGTTGGCCATGGACACCCAAGGTGACCACAGGAACAGTCAGTAGGCTTGGATTTTCCCTTTCTATCTGTAGGCTAGAGGAGATCAGCACTGCAGTGTGTCAGGCTGCATACAAACCGGCACTCAAATTTCAGTCGTCCAAGCTTTCTGCTCTCCCCTGTTCAAATCTTTATTTAACTGATTCTAACTCAGTCCTACTAAAGCTCATCCCATTACAAATTCAGTGGTTGGGTCCCAGCCTTGTGGATCAGTTTTCTCTTGAGCTTTCCTCAGTCTGAGTAACCTGCAGCACTGCTTTTTTCCTTGACATCTCTGACATGTATCCTAGGCATCTGCTTTTCATCTTTAATCCCTATACAAAAATGGGTTCTTGATGGCCACCTGCCATAAGCCAGCAAGAGCAGCTTTGGCTTGCCAGGCTTCTCATTAAAGTGAGTACCTCAAGCTCCAACTTTCCAGGCTCCAGTTTATCACTTCCTGGGCATATGTAGCAGCAAGACAACACAAAGTTTGTGAAGATTTTGAAATCAGTAACTCTATACCTGGACAGACAACAATAACAAACTTTTACAGGTGTTTCTTTACCTCCTCAGTCTTGTTTGTCCTCCACACTCAGATAAGAGTACCTCTGCAGAAATCTTTGTCTTTCCTATCCTGCCATCATAAGCTTTTCCCTGAATTGTAGAATTTTCCTTCTATATATCTATTTTTATTCTTTCATCTGATCTTGCAGTTAAACAGAACCATTCTGCTTTGGAAGTATGCCCATCTGTTCTACCCCAGCATCCTTTGTCTGTCTGCAAGTTACCGTCGAGTGACCCTGCAGTCTTTCAAACTATGTGGTTTAAAAGCAGTCCTGTTAGCACCTCTTCTCTTTCAAATCCTTCATAAAGGCTGGAAATAAGTGGTTTCAGCCATTCCATTGCTTGAAAATTAGTTTTGATTGTTTCTCATTAGTTGGATACACGGCAGAGCCATGATGAAAAATAGCCAATTTGGAAGGTTTTAAGATAAAACAATGGTGTAGTAGTTTCATAAAAGTAATTGGAATTTTTCATTATATACAGATTCTTCAGGTCATCACATGGGCATTTTCAAATTTTGTGATTTTATGAGGAAACTCCCAATATTTAGGTTTATCCAAAATTTCTGTTTCCTGGAATCATGTGGCTACATGAAAATACCAGTTTTCATTTCTTCAGGAAATTCTCATATGAACATAACCAGAGAATGGCTTTGTTGGATCAGACCTAAATGATCCAGCATGCAGTGTCTGACAGTGTTCAATGGCAAACTCTCAGAACCTAATAGATAGGGGAAATACAGCAGATACTACCGTGTTTTCCCTTAGACATCTAAGAAATCAATGGTTTAATGATTTCCTGAGCAGAAGCTTGTACTGAGGTCATGTTGTGGCTAGTAACCACATGAAGAGTTTAATTCCCGAAGTTTGTCTAAGGCATTTTAACCCCCTTGCACTTCTGGCCCCATAAAACCCTGCATCAATGAATTTCACAAAAAGAGTATGCAGCATTTCTTTTTGTTACTTTTAAACCTACTACTTCATCCTTTCACTAGATGGCCTCTTGTTCTTCCTTATTCACCTTCTTCATGTCATTCTTTACAGGTCTTCGTTTCCAAGCTGAAAAGTCTTAGTGTTATAAACTAAGACTTGGTAAGAAACTATGTTATCTTACTGATAATTCTGATCTGTTTTTCTTTTTTTTTCCCTGAATCCATTGTAACTTTATATTCCTTTGTGGTGGGTTCACTGTAGGGCTATAGTCTAGTGTGTGGCTGCAGTATGAATTTGTTCATTGACATGGAGATACTTTCTGTTTTCTTCTCTATCTCCCCCAGTAATTTCTAATATGTCATGTACCAAGTATGTAATTACTGACCATTGAGCTGATATTTTCAGAGGACTATACAAAAAAGTTGCCAAAAGCTCCTTCCCACACCGCTGGTTAATTTAGAGCCTATCTTCATGTATGTAGAGCTGTATGTAAAGGGATTGTGTTTTTTCAAGTTTATTACTTTGCATACATCAACATTGGGTTTAATAGCCATTTTAATAGCCACTTACTAAATGTGAGATCTTGAGATCTTTCTAAAATTCTCCATAATCAGCTCTGGTTTTGAAGAGCTTGAGTATCAGCAACAGTCTCTCTTCATTCATGGCACGCCCCATTTTCTTATCATTTATGAGTATTCTGGACAGAATTTAGCTAGAATGTACTGATAACTTACTTCCATATTTTTCATCAACATGGTAAAACCTAGACATTTATTCCTGTCCTCTAAGCAGAGAACCTACCATCTTATGCCAGTACAGTTTAATTTCAGAATCTTTGATGAAGAACTTTATCAAAAACTTTTTTAAAAATCTGCTATACTCTCTGTAGTCAATATATAAGCATTGATTTTTTTTTCCCAAATTAGTGCTGAAGTTGCTAACAGCTGTTTGCCTAGGAAAACTCTGAGGGAAACCAAACACTCAAATTTAGTAAGTGCATAAACAAGATTCTACACATATATTAAAAATTGTTATCTTAAAGCCTGTTTTGTAACTTTTCAATGATTGGTGTTAGCAATACAACTAATTGCGTGTAATTGGTAGTACTTTATATTTATTTCCCTTTCCCTTCTGTATGGCTTTTATTATGCATGGCTACTTGTAGTTAGGGAGGAGGTGCCTCACTAAAAACCTGATTCACTGAAATAAACCCTAAGATTTACTCTGAAACTGAAGGGGATTTCTGGAGTTCCTAAGCTTTGCATTAGTGTGGTGCAGAAGGCAGAGTATCATGCCCAGTAAGCCAAAGCCACTTTTCCTATGCAAAAAACTGAATGGTGTAAAATGCTATCATTAATAGGCACTCATACTATTGGAGATAAATGTAAAGAGGGAAACTGCAAGCATACAGAAGGCTTAACTGTACCATTAATCCACAGTTGCCTAAACTGAATCAGAGGATGTGGGTTTACTGTGCTTCCAAAGGTACTGGTAAATATAGCTGCTAACCACAGGAACCTTCCAGCAAGAGATTCTCTGTGGCCATAACAAGCTCCAGGTTTCCCATATATAATGTGCAATACTAAGTAAGGTGGATAGAAATATCAGGAAAATGCAAGGAGTGAGGTGGTCTCAGTTATTCATACTGAATCACCAGTGAGAGTAGTCTATGTGCCATGATGCTCATTAGCCATTGAGTCCTGGATATGAAAGTACTGATCCTGACATTATTTTAGTAAGTGGAGGTGCAGAAATGTCATAAGAGCTGTAGCATGTGTCTTTTAGAAGCAGTCCTGAAATTGGGGTATAGAAAATAGGAGGTTGCTTTCTTACTGTTTGTGCCTTCTCGTCTGTTGCTCTTGTATCACAGTTTAAATTATCAATATCTATACTTCACTGCAGCTTCCTACTTTGATAGAGAAATGTACTTGACTCCCTACAGTTATTGCAATTGGAGGGGGATCTGATTAGGATGCTTTTCCTAATTAAGTGATATCACCTAAAGTGAGTTTCCCTACCATTGTCTCACTGAGGTGTAAAAATAACAACAGAGGAGAATCATTTGGTTATTTTATTTTCCTGATTAAAATGTCTTTACTAATTCAAATTTTACAGAGTAAAATTCCATCTTAATGAAAGACCGAGGGTCAGTTTTCTAACACAGCTAATTATGTGTCCTCATATCCCAATCACAGTGAGGGCTCAATTCCGTTGAATTCAGCAGCAGCACGTCTCAGTAGATCCATACGTAAGGAGAAAGCCCAAGGTGGATACTCAGCCACCAGAGATCAAACAAAAGGTCCTTCAGAATGTTTTCCGCTTGCAGTCAAGTCTGAGAGAAAGCTATATATCATGCCCTCCCCAACCAAATACAGCATAAACGTGAGTTTACACTGTGTGCCTGAACTTTGACTTCAGCCAATTCCATAAGAACTGCTTATTTCAGATTGAATTTTTATGTTTCTGCTTCTACAATAAACCACTCATCCCAGAGTCTCTCCCTTTCTGTACTCCTTTTAAAGGTGCATCTGAACCCATATTTGACCGAAACTCTGCTCTCCTGGTGCAGGTAGTTCCATTGAACTGGTTGGCCAAATAAAGGGGGTTGGAGCATCTTTCTGTACCTTATGTTTCTTCCTAATAGCTACAAATATTATAGATGAGTTTTATATTTTATCAGCACTTTCTCTTTGGTTCCCTGCCCTATTTAGGCATCTGTTCATGAGGTTGCATAAGAAGCCTTTTTAAGACCTTAGAAGTTAAATGGGCATGGTCTTAAAAAAGATAGTTCTTCCAGAGAAAGATAGTTCATTATGGAAAAGAGTTGTTTTACTTAAGAAAGATGGAAGTTAAATATATTCATTTGTATTAAAGAATTGCAGGCATTGCTGTTGGATCCGAGTCCTGCAGTTCTTACACCTGAATACCATGTTTATGGAATTCTTTCCCAAAACACGTTTCAGGATCAGGCCTGGTCAGACAGATTTTCTAAATAGATTACCATATAATGTTCATTCATTCATTTATTGTTTGTTTACTCTTAACTCTAAAATATGTGTTGCTTCAATCTTTCTCATAACTGAATGCAGCACACTTTAAAAATCAATTTTCTTTATATTAATATAAAAGTTGAAGACGGATTTCATATGGCTCATTCATTTCATTTTGACTAGTAGGACTCTGTAAAGAATATTTCATCCCTGTGCTGCTGTTTTCTGTGCCTTTGTGCCTGTGTGCTTAGCCACCAAGTAGTTTTCTTTCTTCTACTTCCTTTCTCAGTACTGTTGTTTTTATTGATTCTATTACAATAAGTAACACACAAAAGAGAAGATTAGGACAGAAAGATTTCCCCAGTCCATCAATAAATTTCCTAGGCTTCATTAGCTGTAATTTCTTGAAAAGACTTAGAGTTACATTTACATTGTGTAAATAAAATGTATAATCCAAGGGATCAGCTCTTTCTCATTCAATAATGTATACCAAAAATAGTTCAGCTGAAGCCAGTGGCTTAAAATTGTACGAGAGTGCAGAAAACCAGGCTGGTGTACAAAACGGCAAATTCTTGTCACTTCTGCTTAGGCAAAAATCTAGAGAAAGACAGCTGTGAGAGTTTTGTCCAAATAAGAATTTTGATCCTCAGCCAAGGAGCATGAAGAAGACCAGAATTAACTACCAGTATTTTCTAGATAGAAGTGTTTGATAGACTGCTCTGTGTTTGTGATTTTTTTTTTATTCTTCAAATGTTTTTATTTTTCGCTTGTACACACTGCACTAGATCCTCTCCATAATAGCAGAAGACAATTTTGCTGTTGAAAATTATGACAAATTAAGTGATTGAATTTTCTTTTTAAAATTTTCTTCTACAGTATATCCTCCTATTGAGCCATAGTATCAACTTTCTTTAACTCCACATAATTCCCTTTACAAATATTTCTGTCAAAAGGATTCAAATATTTTTACCTAAACCATTTGACCTTTCCCTGAGATATATTTACTTTAAGAAACAATGAGTTCAGAGACAGTTCTGTGGCTATTTTATACTCAGAGTTGTCATTGAGGCATTGACATTGTATTTACTAAAAAAATGGAGTCAGCAATGTAATTTTTCATTAGCCACTGTTCATAAAATTGCCAATGTGTTAAGAACATTGCAGTCTTTACAAGCAAACAGTGTCTCATTCACAAGTATTTAATTGTAACATGAACATGAATGGCGCAATTGTCCTGCTGGTCAGTTTTGAATATCTCCTGTAATAGAAGCATTAAATAATTTGAAGGCATATGCTCTATTGCCTAATGCTCAGTATTTTATTAAATACAAGTGAAACTTCAGAGAGGCTTAAGAGCAGTCTTTGAAATTGCATTTACTTCTGCTTTCAATTCTTACTGAAAGGCGTTTGGGATTGTTTTTTACTGTTTGTTTATTTTTTCCCCAAAAGCAATCAAACTAATGATACAAGGTAGTTGCCTTTTTAAGTGTGAATCCTTGCATTCCCTCTTCCTAATTAATCCCATTGCCAAACCCCATTCACTTTTGTAATAAAGGTGGCCCCTTTTCGGTTGGGTCTGGTATTTACAACTGAGGGACAGAAAATGTCTTAGTACTACTTATTTGTTGTTACAACATGAAGAGCAACAATGGACAAATAATAAATATTGTCTGAGGAAAACATGTTGCTAAGATTCAGAAAGTTCCCAAAAAGAGCTGTCTCGCTCTGTATGGCTTTTTAGGCAAAATAATTTTTTGTCTTCTGCATTCTCTAGTATGTATCCTTGTTTAAAAATGTGATTCTGAGTTTGGAAGCATTGCCTCTGATCTCAACAATAGTACATCTTTATAAATATGTACACAGTGAATACTGAATCCCAGATTTTAAAATAATACCTTTTAAAGAAAATACTGTATTCTGATGTTTTAACTGACGTTAGTCCATAGACAAGCTTTGGCATTCTTCACTCTGAACTTACAGTCACTTTTTTGGAAAGAAAGTATTTTAGACATTTCATCTCAGCTGTTAAGTAAAATGGGAAGCCATTAAGTGCCTTTTTGAAATGCATGATGCAAAGGGTCTTAGCCTTTAAAATACACACATTGCACAATCAAAATTAAATGACATAGATATAATGCATTAAATAGGGTGCTTCTCCTTGGAAAGTCGTTGGCCTTATACAAGTAAACTCTGCACCCTCCTCTGGGCCAGAATATTAGTTGAATAGTTGCAATAAGAAGAAAGATCAGATGCTATTTATAGGCATTAAGCAAAGTGTAGATGTTTAAAACAGGTGACTCAGCTGTGCATTCAGTTAATATGGAAATAATTATTATAATGTAGCACTTCATTATTTATAATGCATTAAATGGAGATTTTTGTATGACGCCTTTACAAATAGTTCTCTTGCATAACAGATAACTGAAGTACACAAAAATTAAAATAAATACAGAAAGGCTAAAAGGTCTTTTAAAAAGCAATATATATTATTTGATAATTAAGAACAGATATTAACACACACAAATAGAATTATAAACCACACTGTTCAGTGGTTTAATCTCTGTTTTTATGGGAATTTTTAAAATATCTTCTCTGGTGCAGGAATACTGTCTGAAATAACTCCATAATTTGAATGAAAAAGCTATATATTTTCTAGTTATTTTCTTCATGTAGAGTGTGGGAAATGTTTCTTCTAAAGCCCAGATGAAGCACTGATGTGAGAAATGTGAAGCATTTCATGTTGACTGGAGCTAATTAACAGCAATGCTCCAGTGTTGTTCTCGGTTTTAAGCAGGAATACACAGTACAATACCTTTTATTTTGCTGTTCAATAGATTTTTGCTTAAAACCAGATAAATTCAACATCCTTACAATTTTAACCAGTTTTTTTCTTAAAATATTCTTAGTAGATACACTAGAAATATATCCACTGGCATGTTGCTTTTTATTTTTTAAAGTAAAATATAATTTGACGAATTTGTGCCATTCTCTAAGTACAGTGTATATGTGAAACATACTGCTTAGTGATTGCATTTCTAAATCAGAGCTACATTTTTTAAGATAGGTATACAAAGAAAACAAATCCAGATATAGAGAAAATGGAAAGAAAATCAATTATTTATTTCCCCTTCTCTCATACACAAGCTAACTTTGAATTAGAAGTAAATGCTGCTACACTCTACGTCCTACCTTTACCTCTCTTTATCTGTGGAGATACATGCATTCAGGGAGTTAAAAGCTGGAATACTAAAAACTATTTCAGTGCTGTAAAAGCAGGCATTTTCTTATTTTGCAGATCAGATTGTTTAAATATTAAAGATGTGTGGAATGTGTAAGAATTTATCATCTAACTTTAGTTGGTACCTCTGAAATTTTAATATCTAGAGATATGCAGGGCAATTAATTTTATTTAATATTAAAACAAACCACCACTTCTAAATAATTTGCTTTTAAACATCTCATGTTTCCCATTGGCTACACACACACACAAAAGAAATGTCTGTAATTTTCATCTGACTGCTAATTTACCCATCACCTCTTCATGCCACTTTTCAAATCCTTTATCCTTGTTTCAAAAGTGCTTTTATTTTTCCTAGAAAGTTTCTTCATGTCTTCCCATACTGACTCTAAGAAGCAGAGTCAGAACAAGAGATTAATCTAAGCTCAGAGGGTCTAAAACTAGTCATTTGAAGATTTCAGGTTCAAGAACTTCGACTCTGCGTCACACAGGAGCATGTCTGCAATGGGAGCTCTATCTCCCACTTGGAATCTGCATCTTTTGAAGCCGTACCTTGTGTAAGTCTGTGCTCACCGCTCTCACTGATCCTCTGGGGCATCAGATTCTCGTTATGCTCAGGAGGGCTGCAGGGACAGTAGGAACAGACAGTTGGCTAAAATATGCAAAAACAAACTCCAGAGTGCAAACACCAGAGTGAAGTCTGTCAGCTGTTGGATTGCAGAAGAAATCAATCCCAACTGAAATACTGTGTATATTTTATGCTGACAGTAGGTAGGACCTACCCTTTCTCTCCATCCGCTGTTATGCTCCTCAGACAACCATGACATATTCTTGGACCCCTATGAAATCACACTTCTATAAAGTGGAATTGGAGCTGAGAGGCCTCTTCAGGCTCGGGGTCAGTAAGAGTGTACTACATCTTTTGTTTCTGTTACGCTGCTCCTGCTGCTTCTAGGGATTTGAGAGCAAAGAGAGTAAGGAGAGACTTGTGACTGAGATGTTAGCTGCACAGTTCAGCAGGCTATTTTCTTGTTCCCCCTCATGCTACAAATTTCTAGAAGATCCTTGAGCCTGTTTCTTCAGCTCTCTATAACCTGTTTTTTTCATTTGGGTAAAACTCTTTTCTAACTCTTTTTCTCTGGTTGAAGCTGGGCCTGTTTCTGGGATTTAGACATTGCAGTCAGATGATTAAGCTCCCCTTAATCTATACACCAGCATCACCTTTGCACCAGAAAGTAAGAATCATCGAAGGCCCTATATGTGACTGTGGTCATCCACGCAATAGAGAAGGCAGAAATCTGTGACAGTTCAGAGCACAGACAGTTTTTCAGTTTTTTTCATCTGCAGAAAAATATATACTAAAATTGCAACTTGTGGTAGGTTTCCGCAGGGCTTAAGGAGAAAATAGATACTGCTTGTAATAAATCAGTATTCAATCACCTATCTACATTAAATGCCTTTCTATGGAGTTAAGTATTCAAAAAGAAGAATTCTCTCCTTCAGTGCAACCACTATATATTCCAATTCTTCCATATCCTCCTGTCTCCTCTCTATTTCCTCTGGCTTTATGATCTTCCTTTGGGTTTCTTATCTTCCTCTTTCTGTGCAGCCATTTGAGTTCCCATTATTACCACCTGCATTTTTTCTCCCTTTGTCTCCTTCCTCTCATTACCTGCTAAGATTTTGAAAACAAAGTAGCTAAAATTGAAATGTTTTCTGAAGGCATTAACTGAGGCTTCATTGTTATGTTTATACTTGGTTAACTAAGAGTTAGAGACATCTGAAAAATGTGAGTGTAACTCCTGTGCAGTCTGAATATATCATCTGGGTCATTGAGATATATTACATAGGCCATATTTCTAACATCTCAGATCTCCAGACTGTGTGCATTTTTTTAAAATAACATTGGTCTAGTAGTGCTTCACATTGAGGGCAGATCATACCTTTTCCATTAGAAAGTACCATGCTGTTTTCTTCTGGAAGTCCCCTTCTTGGAAGTATTTTGGTGGAGCAAAGGCTTCCACAAGCAACCTTCAAATCTTACTTCAATTATACTGATCTGGATTTGAAGCTAGAATTGAAAAGGTAATCTGATTCTTAGCATAAAAGTGAAAACCGTGTTTCAGATTAATTGAGATTTCTCCTTTTCCTGATTGTGTTGGGTTTGAAGAAGCCCTTTTACTTGAGGTGTTAAAGGCTTATTGCAGCAGCCTGTCAAAGTACATTCTTCAGCCCCAGTTAGCTCCTGGTACACCAGCACAAACTGGCAGCAGAGCTGACTCCTATGCCCTCTCCCTCCCTCTTTCCCTGCAGAAACACTTAGATTGGAAACACAGAAGATACCTAGGGAGCAAAAAGCGGGGCTATGGCAGTGAGAAAGAGAAGTATTAAATCTAGTGAAAGACAGGTGGTAAAAGCTTTCTGGAGGCCTCTCCTTCTTGGGTCACATTCCCAAAGAGCCCAAACTAACTGTAGCTTGGATAGAGAGAATGAAAAATGGGTTGCCTTGTGTTTCCATCCTGTGTCTGCTTTCTCCAGACAAAGACCATCAGGGAACTTGTCTCAGGACTGAGTACTGGAGCCCTGTAACAGCTGATCATACCGGGCACTATTTTGTAGGGGGTTTTGTGTGGAGTTTTCAGTGGAAATTAAGATTTCAGTATATTCATGTGGCCGTGTGATGGTAGTTTGTCTTGTTTTGTTGAGAAACCCATGTTCCTGAGACTGGAAAGACCCCAGGACTTCACATGCTGTGAAGTACAGGTATATGATAATGATGGACTTGTCAAAAGTTGAGTAAGTAATGTCACTCCCTGAGAAGGGAGGTGGCTGGGATTGGTTCACTGGCTTGTTGATACTACACATGTGATGGATGACAAAATAAGTACAGAGAAACAGTGTTTCCATGTATATTGAGCATTAACATAGAGACAGAAGTTCTTTTCTCCATCTGAAACATTTGTTCCTATTCACTCTTCCAGAGTTTTATAAGAGTAAAAGCTTTCCAAACTTCTCTATATATGGAATTCAGATTGGGTGTAGCATAAATGTAGATGTCAGGTTTTCAGTGTAACCTTTGTAATTGAGTGGTTAATGTTCTTGGTCTCCAGTAATACCCTTTCTGAAAAAGAGACTATTGAGACATTTCAGGGACAAAGAGACTTTGTTGGTATAGGATTCCTCAGAGTTACTGAAACTGAGACAAGAAAGAGCCAGTGTGTATCTTCTGTCTTACTACCTGCACACAGCAGGTGACCACATGTCACCCAGTAATTTCTATACCAGCGTTCTGTGCATGCTGCAGGAAGACATACACCTTCAATTTAAAGTGCTAGAGGATCTGTCACTCTTACAGCTTCACTATTAAAGATTTGTACCTTATTTCAGCTGGAGTTTGCTAGCCTAAGCTTTTAGCTCTAAAGTGTCATGTTTCTTTCTACTTAATTAAAATGACATCTAGTATAGGAAATCTTTTCCTAGTTACATGTAAACTGTCACTGTGTCACCTCAACATCTTTGCTAGTGCCCTGGAAAAAACACACTTATTGATTTCATATACAGAAAAAGTCACTCATATTCCATAAATAAATATAACTCAAATGTCACTTCTGAACTGGGGTGGAAATGGAGTGCATAAGAGAGAACAAAAAGGAAGATACTGATCGTATTTGCAAAGAATTTTTAAAAACCCCAATACTCCTAAGAGTATCACATAGGAAGAGAAAAGAGGTTGGATTGTGGGACATATTTTTGTTTCCAGTTGTTATGTGAATTAAACAAGCAAGAGGTGATTCCTCACATTATGAAAAGACTCACAAAAGCTTGTGGTTCTTTTTCTTCAAAGGACATACCAACTATTCAGAATAACATTTGTACTAGTCAAAATAGTGACGTATATAGCTCATGCTCTAAACTAGATAACACCAAAGAGGACATTAGAAAGAAGAGAAGACCTTTGGATCTTACAACATTGCTTGCTGAGTCAGCAGGAAGAAACGTGGTTTCTCCAGGTTGCTCCAATTTCTGCAGCTTCTGGAAAGAAGGTTGTGTTATACACTGCATGGGAACATCATGGTGGAACTGATTCCAAGATACAAAGTACTGGGAGAAGGAGGAACCCTAACTTTAATACAACACCACAAAGGAAGTTGCCCTATGTAGCCTGCCTCTTTAAGAGCTCAGGAAAAGAGGGACATTAAACAGCCAAATGTGAATTATGTCGTGGTTCAAAGATGTTGATACACCCAGATACACCTGGGAAAGTCCAAGAATTAATGAAGTTCAGAAAGCTTCCAGACATGATTCTGA
The DNA here is from genome assembly GCA_013399875.1 of Gymnorhina tibicen. NCBI lineage: Eukaryota > Metazoa > Chordata > Aves > Passeriformes > Artamidae > Gymnorhina > Gymnorhina tibicen. The sequence continues at coordinate 1,083,119 of VXAZ01000687.1, read as the reverse complement.
TAGCACTCTTTGAAGCCACTTGTTCTATACTTAGCCACTTGGAGTATCTTGTTTTAGAAGCAATAGGGAGCACTGTTGTCAGAGGAAAGGGTACTGGGTTATATGAGCTACTGGTCTGATCTGACTTTGCCTTTCTATATAATCTTTTCTCTAAGCCTAACCATTGCTTTATGAATAATGTTCTAGTATCTATGAACTTTTGAATACTCACACCATCCATCCCCATTTCTTTCCTGTCCCTGCAGTAATACCAGGACTTTCGTGTAAGCTGTGATAGCCTCATAAACCTCCATGAGCTTTACCCCTTCATTAGAGCCTAGGTTTTATTGCTGCAGCACACTACTGGAAATGAGCAGCCAAAGTTTTCCTCACTTCAGTCAGTGAAGATTAACAGACAACTTCCAGAATATACCATCTCACTTTCGTTATTCCTCCAAACTTTGGGACTAGTGTAGATTACAGTGCAAGTTCTTTATTGCCAAGCAGACTCTGGATCATTCACTTTTTTCCTGACTGATTTGGAATAGGCTTGCCTGGATGAGACAAGGCACCCAGAAGGAATGTGACTGCAAAGACATTTTTGAAACCTGTCATCCTCTTTAGAGACATCTACCTTTCACAGTTCTTGACAAAATTCAGACTGTGACCAAGGTATATTTTTTCTACTCAAAAATGTGAAAAAATAGACCCATTTCATTGCTCTGGGCACATTATCTTAAACCAGTCAACAATAAAGATTGCATAGATTGCATATTGAAAAGTCAAGGATTACAAATAATATGTTTCCATTATTTATATTGCTAGAGGACATGTTGGTCCTGCAGCTTATGTCTTACAAAGCAGTCTTAACATCTGGGTTTCACTTAACTAAATTGTTAGATAAGAGAAACAGGAAAAATTACTGAAATGCTTTTGTGACTGAGGTCTTCCTTTCTACAGACAAATCCCTCACTGTTTCATAAGAAATCCCAGTGCATTGAATCTGTAAGCCAGAACTAGATGCATCAGGTTTTACTCCAGAATAAATCTGTCCAAGTGACAAAACAAAAAAAGCAGGAAAACTCGTAATTTGGCTTCTTCACTTAAATATACCTGTAACACAGAGGACTTCAGAATAAAACAGAATTCTTTAAAAAATAAAAAACACCTCCATAAAAAAGTGTTGTTCAGTGCAGCTGTGTTGAGGGGTTTTGACTGGCTGTTACTGGCTTCTGCAGCAGTCAAATCTGTTCTCACCTCTGAGCTTCCCAAAAATACTCACTAGAGGAATGACATAATTACATCTTTAGAAGCCAATAAAGCTTTTGCATTAATTTCAGCACAAGGAAAACAAGGCCACTTCTTCATGTTTTGAAGGCCTATCTCGAGCTTCTCTACAGATCTGTTTTTGGTAACACTGGGTCCACTCTTTCTCTAGTTGGAAAGACTTCCTCCACATCCTAGGAAGTTGTTGGTTGCAGGTCGTATTTCACTTTCCGTATCAAAAGAGCCTGCTGGTATGCCTCTTAACATAACTCAGAGACTTATCACTTAAGACTCCTTTGCTCTCTCCTCAATTTCAGCACATAACTTTTCTGCATTACTGTGTTGTAAAACCTGTTCTTCCTCAGTGAACTGTCAAAATCATCTGAATAGATTGAACTGAGCTCACCTGCCTACAGTCCAATCAGCTGCCTCCTGTTTCTAATAAAGTCTGGAATCTTTTGGAGAACAGGATTCCATGCTGGTTTTGCAGAGCTTTGCACATGCTAGCATTGCTCTTGCTTGTTCCTTCATGCTTGCTCTCCATTCTTACAGCAGCCTCTCTCATTATCCTAATCCCATGTGAGAAAATGCTAGAAGAAAATGCTTGATTCTCTCTGGGTTTTTTTCCTTTTCTATAAGCATTTTTCAATACTTGCATGTTGAGTGTACCTCTACCTCCTAGCTTTAGTCTCTCCTTTATTGCTTCTCTAGTTCTTGGTTCTGTCTCAAGCAAGAATAGTACTTAAACTGTCAAAGGTTTGTTTTGTCAAAGTAGAACCTTTGCTGTATTAACTTTGCCATAAGTCCAGGTCTTTCTGCCTTCTGTAAATAAGCCACACACACACAATCACAGGTGCTGCAAGCAGAGGAAAGAGGGGGGGCAGCAGAGATGCAGAGGTATCTTGGACTGATACCCAAAAAAGTCTTGTCATTCAAACTCGTTCAGCTCTGTTCAAGCCTAATGTAAAACAGATTGAGACGTGGCCTGAGTTGCTTTCATCTGTTTAACAATCTTTTAAGGCAAGAAATGCCCATTGTTTCAGGAAGAAAATGCTTTTGCCTGCATGACACCATTGTAATAAGAATAATTCTTTTAGCACTAAAATCAGTTGGTTTGGAGCATCCTACAATCTGCAGAGAGTATTGTTGGATTTTACTATTTTATTTTCTTAGAGTGCTGATTATTTGCTGAATGTATCTCCACATTATAGGAAAGGTCTGAAGACCTATTTATTGTGCAGAAATATAGATTTATCCTTTCAACTAAATATCAAGTTTTGTTAGGGAAAATTTTGTCTGTTGCTATTGAACTGAAAGCAAAAGACAAACTGTAAATCACAGCAAGTCCAAGGAAGCAGAGAAAATCTGAGGTTTAAAAATAATCCTGCAAGAAAAAAAGTTAGGCTGATATCCCTCTAGCAGCCCTGAAACAAAGTTTTTAAAGTGATAGTGCCAGACTACCCCAACACTCCCTATAAAGAAATTTTCAGGGCAAATGGAGCAAGCCTAGCAGCACAGTTATGAAGCAGGGTACGCATGGGAATTCTTGCACTCCAGCACTCGTTCCACACTCAACATCATGGCAAAGGCTACTCAGAAAGTAACTCATTCATTTTTAAAAACATGACAATTTACTTCAGCAGTCACCATTGGGCTGAAACGTTCAGCAGTATAGGCTGATGGGGCTGAAAGATGCAAACAGTGTGATCATTTTTTACTGTTATTACTTATTAGACTTCCAAGGGAAAAGAATGACAAAAGAGCAGTGGGTTATTGGTATCACTGCCTGTGGGTTATTGAGGGTTGTGAGAGGTGATAGAAAGCTGTTTGCTGTCACCAAGGAAATGCAGGATAAATTTAGGAGTAATATCATTGTACCTGACCGGGTCAAGGTTATAATGGTGGTTGTTGGGCATGTGCTGATGCTATTAAACCTCTATTAGCATGGAAGGGCTTGATCCTATTCTGCTGAGAACTGGAAGAGGTCTCTCATCATAACTTCGGTGGAAAAAGGATCGGGCCCAGACAGTATACCCATGGCAAATATTTCTTTCACACCAGGAGAAAAAAATTGTCCCCAAATTTTAAACGGAATAACCCCAAATTTTAAAGTCTTTTGAAAAGTTTCGCGTTTAACTTACAGAGATTTAATAAAGACTTTTCGAGCAGTCCTAATGGTTGGGGGGTTCGGGGAGGAGGGGAAGAAAAGAGGGGAAAAAAAAAGAAGAAAGGAAGCCTTTCAGTTTAAAGAAAATAGTTCTGATGTGAGAGGATGGCACTTGAAAACCGTAATTATGTGAATGTCAGTAGTAAGCATCCTTCTCAGGCTGTCCATATGAAACCTGAACACAAATAGAAACTTATCATACGAGCGAGGAAAGAACCGCTCTGAGTGTATATTTTTCCCGTTTCCCCAATTTATAGCCTGACTGTAAAAGTCTCGGACAGCGGCAGGCAGGTGGCGTGGTTAGGTGTCGCTTTGCTGGGGTGCTTTTGGGAAGCCGCGTTGCAGGGGGATGTGCTCGGGCTGCCCGCCGGTGTCCGTGCCAGCATGCTGCCACGGCGGGGCGGGGGTGGGCAGCGGAAGACTCCCCTCGGGAACCGACCTAACCCACGCTCCGCAAACGCCGACAGCCACCGCCGCGACCGCTGTAAAGCCAGCGAGCCCCGGGCCCGATCCCGGGGATGGTTCACCCCCCTCCCGCCCCGAGGTTTTCCCATTCGTAGGCAGAGGGGTCCGGCCCAGGGGCATGCCACTACTCCCGCCGGCTCCGAGAAGAAAGGGATGCAGCAGGCATCTTCTCCCCTCCGCGTCGCAAGGAATTTCAGCTTGTTTTTTCTTTCCTGCTGTTTCCTATTCATTTTCGCCCGGGAAACCCGAAGAGTGCTTTGCACTCTAAACCGCCGAGCGATGGGGCGGTAAGGATAACATTCAGGGATTGAAAAAATTAGCTATTGCCTGGAGAATATCACTTAAAAACTGCTCCGAAATATTCTGTACCTCTTTAATTGAAGTAAACAAAGTGCAATAAATTCTAACTCAAATATGATTGCACTGAGATTAAGCTCTAATTGCTTAAGGCTCAGGTGGAATCTGCAGGCTAAAGCCTATAAGAACAATCTGAATTTCACAATCATTCTGTCAAAAGCAAAGAGATGAGAGCCCACACGCTTCCTAACAAGTCATTTTTAACAGTTACAAGCTCCTTACAAAGACCACACAGGGAGTCTAAGAGATGCAAATCTAATCCCTGGTCATTCTGCAGGCCTTCAACAAAGATGTACTAAAGCCTAATAGAAAAGAAATCAGTTCTCTGTCACCAGCTCCTACTAAAATCTATTAGAGAAAGTACGGATCTTGTATTTACAGCAGTTGCTTTTAAAGGTTAAGGACAAGTACATATAAAAGGTATAATTTTTTTAAATGTGAAATATTTAATGAAATCCATCATCTGCTCTCTTTTATTCCTAAAGATGCTTTGGCATTTAGTTTATATTCATTGAGCAAAAGAATTATACATCCCTTTGTTCTTTGAAATATTAGCAACAGATTTTTTTCTTTTAATGTTAGTCATTTGGACGAGTGCCGTTTTGCTTTTTTTTTTTTTTTCTCCTCCCGTTCCCTGATTTAAAAACCCATGCATGGACCTTAGAACAGCGGTTGGTATCTTTTCAAAATACCTTGAAATATCTCCATCCTATCGATAGTTTGACCACTGTCCAGGAGTGAATATTTAAATCAAATGAATATCTAAATAAAGAAGAATAAAAAGTCCGTCTGCAATTTTGCAAACGACACACAGAAACAGCCAGCCTTTTCTAGGATCCTCTGATAAGTTTTGGGTTTAATGACCTTTTTTCCCCCCTCATAACTCTCTGTATACTGAATTAACTCTATCTCCCGGCAAACCTCACCCTGATTTAGTGTGGCTCTCTATTGTATGTTTGAATAACTCAACACGAAAATAAACGCTTTTCTACACGAACACACTCTTGCTAACATGTATCTACGCACACCTTAAGGTATATGCATACACCATGCTTTTGCAGAAGGTCTGTATTAACACGGGACACACACATACATTTGTAGCACTACTGATTTTTAGGTCACTTCTGTTCCTAAAACGTTCGCCTGTTCCTTTTGCCGAAGCGCGGTGGGCATGGGGGTGGGGGTAGTTCTTAAATTACAACTGGAACCAGAGTCTGTGAAAACACGCGATGCTTCTGGGGTAATATGTGTCTTTCTAGTTCGGGACTGTTACCGATGTGGATAAAGTTTTGACCCCCGAAACCAGGTGATGTATCCCTGTATCTTGGTCACACGCACACATACACACACAAAGAACTTGACTGTTCTTTAGGAATTATGTAAAAAAGGAAATCGGATTGCAGTCGTTTGCCTGTTCTGCTGAGAGCCCTGGGATGTTTTTCCCTGGTGACGAGAAATTCGGCGCGATTACACTGGGTGGCTTGAGGAGAGGAGAAACTCCTGGGGCCAAAACCTAATCCTGGCTCCCCGTGATTATCACATATATTTTGGTGGTACAAATCGCGTGAATAAAACCTTCGGTGTTTTTTCTGGGAAATAACTTTTCCTAAGACGAGTTGGTCCTTTTTCTTTCTCCTTTTTCGCACCCCGTATCCACTTCCCCCACCGTGGTCTTCGTGGGTGAATCAGCTCCAGCCACTGGGCTGGGGGAACACAGATTTCCCTCGGAAGCCCTGCTTGGGCACAGCAAGTGGTAATCCCCTCCGAGCGGTGCGGACTGCTGCGGGTCGGAGCCCACACCCCGCGGCGCCCCTCGCTCGCCGGCTCCGAGGGCCTCTTCCTTCTAAGAATTGTCCAGCAGCTTCCCCCCACGCCCAAACTTCTATCGTGAATGTGAAGCCAGCCCGGAGGAGCTCCCTGTCCCCGGCGCTCGGCTGGTCATGGGAAGCGTCCCATGAGTGATCAGTGCCCAGTCTTTTTTTGGAAGAGGGACGGGACAGAACAGGTTTGTCCCTGTGGAACCTCGGGCCGGGGAGGACGCTCTTGAAAGCACCGAGAGCAGCCTTTCTGGGCCTCCAGCACCCGGCCCCTTGCCGGGCTGTCTGGCCCGAGCCCTAATTAGGGCTCAGACCTAAAGAACTGGAACTGAGGGAGGAATGTGGGTCTTCCTTGGCGGCCTGGGATGAGCAAAGTAAAAATCCCAGTGGAGAGAAGTTTCCCGGCTCTTTCTTGCACGGGGGAAGGAGGGGCTGCAGGTCGCGGAGAACGGAGTGTGAAGAAGGGGCTGGGTGAGCAGCGGGGCCCGGTGCTCTGTCCGGAGCTGCCCCTTCCGCGGAGCCAGCGAGAGGGAGAGCGCCGGCCCCGCCGCTCCCCAGGACAATCCCCGGTGCTCTGCATAAATCCACCTGTCATCCTCGTCAGTGTGTGTGTGGCTTGCAAGTCAGTAATAACAGTTTGTGCCTCTTGTAGGGCTAATTCAGACTTCTGCGACATTGCCTTATTTATTCAAATATTTATTTATTTACCATATCCGCCCCCCCCCCCCCGCCCTTCCCGACAGCTGATTTGGTCTTTTAAAGTGGAAGAGAATAAAACAGTGTGGCGGAGGGTGGGAGCCCGAAAAAGCAGGGCTGCTGTGACTGGGACGGGAACGCTATTTAACTATGAGAAGAAAGTGTCGGCCTTCAAAATCCAAGAGAACAGGGCGGAGGGCCGGGCCGGGCCGTTGCCTTCAGCTCCGGCGCGCTGTCAGCGGTGCGCACCGCCGCATAAACACGTAAATGAGGGAAATGGGAAATGCCAATTAATTCACTGTGCGCGGGCCTCTATTCCGCCTTTGGGTACCCACAGGCGAGCCTCGGCTTCCCTGCCCGCTCCTATCCGGCAGGATAATTATGGTGGAGGACGCGCAGGCCTTCTGGCTTTCTCCCGGCTTCGGGTACTTGAGAAATAAGAAAAAGTGTTCTAGAGCAAGAAGAGGCGGGGAAGTGCGGTGCCTGCTTGGAGTAAGGATGGCTGCGAGAGGGGTGGGGGGGAGGAGGCGAGAGAGGGGGTCTGCCCTCCCTGATGCCATACCACCCCCAAAGCTTTGTGGTCTGACTTTTGTGCATCCTTTTCCCCACACTCTCAGCAGGACAGGTCGCGGCTCTCGAGGGCCAGGACCGCGGGGAGCCTCGGTTTGTTTCTGCACCCGTGGGCGGGGAGCGTGTGCTGCCCCGGGTCTCGGCTCCGGTGGATGGGGCTCCTTCGGAGCAGAGACGGCTTCGGTGCCGGGCTCTCGGCTCGGCGGGTGGTAGCTCCTCTTAAGACCCCCTGCACCTGTCCCTCCTCTGGGTCTTATTTTAAAAAATAAATTATCGTTTTCTAGGGATCAGTTACCGGGTGCATTTTTGATTAAATGACTGTTAACCTTAAGCGATTGATAGGACAATCAACAGGCTTTTCCAACGACAATTTTTACTTGGTGGGCTTTTGGTTTGTTTTGTTTTGGGTTTTTTGTGCGTGTGTGTGTGTGTGGTTTTCCACGGGGACTCTCTCTGTAGGTCAAAGCCTCGCTTTCTAAAGCAACTAAGTGATATTTTTAAAAAAATAATATTAGATTAAAAATACGTCGTGATTAGTACCATCGCGTAAAAAAAAAAGGTCTGCAGCAGGAAGAAAATATTTGGTGCTTGTCTGTAGATTCTCTCACCTACCACCTACTCTGAATGCGTCCTGTATCTTACAGCGTGTCCGGCCCTCATGATTGCAAATAGGCCTGTTTTCAAATGGAAATAGGACTTCCAAACTGATTATGTGTATTGAATCGGAATCACTCGCTAGATCCTCTTGTATAAAATGTATTGAAAAAACCATGATGGTTGCACAGCTCTGAAACGGGCTCCTTCTCATCTCAGGGAGGTCGATCTATTTTGCAACTTTTTGCTATTTGTGACTGTTTCAGCTAGATAATTACGCTACCATTGTGGAAAGGCGATGCACTGACACAAACACACACACATACACACCCCTACACACACACACACACACACACACACACACACACACACACGCAGAGCCACCACCGCGGAGCCTACTCTGTGCACAGCCCACGCCGTGCCCAGACTTCCACGACAAGAACACGCCCGGCCTCCCCACGGCAGCGCAGCTCCAGCGCCTCGCCACTGCCACACAAGCACGACGTGTCTCAGCGCTCCGCCACCGCCACGCACACCCTCCCCGTGACACCGAGCACAAAATACACGATCCACCAGCACCCTCCCGAGCCTCACGGGACAACAGGGTTCCCAGGTCTGGGTTCCGCTTCGTGAGCCACTATTTAAAGACAAGCAGACTGTGTATGTGTGTGTGTCCATGGAAAAGTCAGAGCCAGGGAGCAACAGCTATTGCTCACACACTGAAGAATGAGGACAACCTCCATGCTAAGGTTTCGCCTATTGATATGTAATGAGAGCTTTAAACCCTGTCATATCTCCCGAAGAATATCCATTCGAATTCAAAAGAGTAATTAAAAAGCGATGAGAGAAAAGGAGGGTCTGGACCGAGCAGAAAGCGGACAGCTCCCCTTGCCCTGGGGAGAAAAATCGGTGGCAGAAAGCGGGGTTCCCCCCCCGCGCTCCCCGTGGGGGGAGGGGAGCAGCCCTGCACGTCCCCTCTGCCCCTCTCCCACCCACCATCGTCCCGCCTCTGCTCGCCCAAACTTTCTCAGGTGCTTCGTCGGGAGTTGCTTTCCCCCAGCTAAACCAACCAAAGGAAACCCGAGCTGGGATGGGCTGGGGGTGCCCAGTCCTGCGTGCCTGGCGGAGCGCGGGGAGCCCCCGCGGCCGGGCTGGCCGGGCACACAGGGGTCGGTGCCGCCTATCCGTCGAGCACCACGAAGGCAGCGGCTGCCCGGTACCACCCAGAAGAGTCCCTCGAAAGTGGCTGCCACAGGAGACTCCTGGCAGCGCAGAAGATGACAGTGCTGGGACCTATCCTCCGTCCTTGCCGCACTCGCACAGTACCTTTGCGAAGACGTAAATTCCTCCGCCGCATCCCGTCCTCGATCTTTTTTGGGTTACCGCGAAGGTGCCACGCACTTCCCTGCCATTTACCCCGCTAGGCAAGTGTGGTGTGTGTTGCAGTGACGGGTCCCCGAGCCCCATGCCACTCGCCCTAGCTATGGCAAAGCGCCATAGGCGGTCAACACCTTGTCAGTGCGTTTGGGAGCAGCGCTTGGACGAAAGTCAAAGGGGTTCCTGGCCCGACGGTTGTAGCCCTCCCGCCTGGGCATCGCCCCAGTGCCAAGGACGAGAGGGGCGGTGGGTGCGCACAGCTGGGTCTGCCCGACAGCACCTGCAGCCTGGCAGCCTGGCAGTGCAGGCAGAGCCTGCCATAGTTGGCATTAAGAGAACACAGAGGGAGACAATCGCTGCTCTCGGCTGGCTGTAGCCCCCGGCGAGGAACCCCGCTGGGTTGCTGCCGGCTCCCGAGGGCAGCAAAGCCTCCAGGGCTGTGTGAGAGCCTGCCCTCGGCACGCAAGGGACCCCGCGGCCGGGATGCAGACCCCGCTGGCAAAGGGCAGGATCGGCCCCGTTCCCCTCGACGTGGAACCGAGACCTGAGCACCGGCGGCAACTGTGACCGTGCTGGGTATTTTTGGCAGGCGGCGCGGGCAGAGAGGACGCGCGGCGGGCGCCCCGCTGGCCTCCACGCGGGGCTCGGGGAGAGCCGGCCCGGCTCAGACGCTGCGGCTCCATTCCCACCGGCGGGGCAGCCCCCGTGGGCCAAGGCGGAAAGTTGCGGGAGGGTTTCCGCTCTGTAAAGTTAAGAGCGGAGGGGAGACACAGGCCGGCGGGCAGTACTTCTTCAAAGTAAGAGTTTTCCTGCCCGCCTCTGCTCCCCAGACTCCACAGTTACTGCCGTGCACATCAGCCCCTAGATACACCATCAGATGCACACATCTATAGATATAATGCGTATATAGACGCACAGGTGTAGACTAAGCGCTCCGCATCGGTCATCCAATATGTTTTTTTTCTCTCAGAAGTGAGCTAATGCAGATAGAGATGTAGAGGACGAGAGCTCCGAGCACGATTTCGCAGTAGCAACAGTGCGTTTGTTAAGTAACGCCCAGTTTAAGAGCAAAAGCAGAGACCAAGAAGGTGCTAAAGTTAAAGATAATATTTTAAGAGCTTCTCTGAGAAACAGCAGCACCAAAACCAAAAAGTTTAACAAACAAATGCAGTGAGAGGAACTTCGAAAAAATGGTGTCCGAGAGCCACATTATTAGGTCAGTAACACGCTGAAATTATTCAGCCACTTCAGCAACACCTTTGATATGAAGCAAAAAAGTCTGCTTCCCTTAAGATCCCAGGTGTCTGTAAGTTTGTCGCCTTCCAGCACGCTATTACTTGCCCAAATATGCTTGATCGAGAAGAACCCCGGTGAAATCCACCAGAAGAAATGGAAGTGACGATCTCATACTTTTTTCGTTTTCTAAGCAATGCAACTATCCTTTTGTTAACAACAACAACAAAATCCAGTCACAAACCCAAACAAACGAAGTCCCTTCCACCCCCCAAAAAAAACCCCAAACCAACCCACCTCGTGTACATGCGCTTTATTCTTTTCCTGTACATTTTAAGGAGCCCCTGTATTGATGAAGCGCTACTCAGAATGATATGGGGAGTTCTCATTGAATCAATTCAATGCGTCGTGTACGTTGACTAAAACCTGCCATGTAAATTCACTTGCTAAAGAAGCACAACCTACAAAGTAATTTAAAAATACTCCGGAAGTCCCGCTGTGTTCAGTGAATAGAAATATTTTTGAGAAAACAGTTGTCATCTCATTCAGATATAGTTGTTAGCGTGAGATATGGAGCTAGCCAGTAAATACAGACTTAAGTATCTTGGTAAATATTCTTAGAATATACGTTTTCAGCCTTTTTCCGTTTCTATAAGCCAGCTCAGAACAGTAGATTTACACTGTCTTTCGGAGGTAATGCATTCGGCCATTTGTAAATGTTTTTCCTTCTCAATCTCTGTGTCATGGTAAAAAAAAAAAAAAAAACCACCGATTTCCCTCTTCTCCCTCCCTCTAACAAAAACCTTTACATCGAAGATTAAATGTCATATTTTACATTTTCATCTATAGATTTCCCAAGAATTTTTCTGTTTTAAGCTTTAAAACGAATTTCAGTTTCTTTTCACATCAACATATTTTATACACCATCTTATTTATAAAGCTGACCAGAAGCCTTTGAGAGAAAGACATAGGATATAGAAAACTTTGACCTTACCTGCTCCCTAATGTGCTTGCAGCCAGAAAAGAGAGGGGGGAAAAAAGTAATTTCATATTATTCACCATTTTGCCAGGGACAGTCGTCTCTCTACCTCATAGGAACAGCCGCACTGGGTCAGATGTCTGTACACATTTGATACATATAAACAGTATTATCATTAACTTAGAGTTTTGAGGGTTTTTTTCCCCCCTGATGGGGATCATGAGAGGAACAGTGGGTCAGACAGAAAAAAAAAATTCTCAGCTTTGCTCCCGACACGGCCATGAAAGGACTTAAATTCTTCAGAAGTCACTCAGTCTTTAACTCTAGATCCCCTTTGTAAAGGCTAAAGGCAGCGGTCATGAAAAGTTGAACGGGGGCTGCCTTCCCGTCGAGGCCCCTTTACCTGCGCTGAGCTACAAAACTCTTAAAATACTTTTTTTTCCCTCCCCTCCCAGCCATGGCAACTTCTCTTGGTGTCATCTCAGAGCTGTCTCAGATTACATTGTTTGGGATCCGCACTTTGAACACCGTCTTAAGGCCCTGCACTGCCTTTTAAACCGAGATGCGGGCAATGTACTTTTAGATCAGCTCCTCATCCCTTGCCTCCCTGTAGGTACAGTGACACCGCACCGCGCCCGTCCGCTGCTACAGGCGCCACAGCAGAGCCCGGGGCAAGCCCTGCCGCCCCCGGCTCCCCTGAGCCCTTCCTCCCGAACATCCCTTTTGCTAACAGGCTGCCGTGAAACAAACAAAAAAGCCAATAACCCACAGCCCGTTTTGATATGAAGCAGCACATATGAAGAAGGCTTTTGCTATTGTTGCTGTTGTGGCCGTAGTAGTGATGTGGTTTGGGATTTTTTTTGTTTTGTTTGGGGTTTGTATTTCGTTTGGGGTTTAGTTTTTCTCTTTTTTTCTTTTTTTTTTTTTTTTTTTTTCCACAGCCTGCTGTGCCACTAGGCGCACACTTCATGGCACTTAAGCATGAACTCCTATTTACAGCAGGAAAAAATGCCCTCCGCAATTCTCCTACACTTACAAGCAGTGCCAGGCAGTGGGGGAGTGGGAGGGAATAGCCATTCTTCACTAGATCCTTTTATCTCTCAAAATACGGGGTGCCCATGGTCTAGCATGGATAAAGCAGTTATATTGGGAAACGTGCATCTCTTCCATCATTTCAGATTTGAATCATGCTGCCCCTCCCCTTTGCCATCCCATTATCCTAGTTCTGCATTGATTACCGGGAGACTGGAAATCAGCATATTGGAAGAAGCAGGAGATTAGACGGAGGAACATATTTTAATTTTAAAAACCTATACAGTAACTAAGTTCTCATGAGTGTTCTCAAGGGAGACTGGAGTCTAAACTGTATTTACACCCCTCCCTCCAAATATCTTCATCCTAATCAAGACATAACTAGTTTACTAAAAAAGTATGATAAAAGGCAGTATCACAATGTCATAAAAAAACTCTATAAAATTTGTTAAAGAGCAGTTTGTTTGCATTTCTCCTGATTGATATGTAAATACAGTTTGAACTGTGTTTGCTCGGTCTCTAGTGCTTAATAAAGAGATGAATTCACCTTTCTGTGGAACAAGTAAACAGACTTTAAACTAAGCCGACATCAGACAAAGTGGAAACGAGTTTATTTAATCGAAACTAAATCTAGTTTAAGAAAGATAAGTCAGTGTACATAATAATCCATTACAGTAATTACACCCACCACCAAATATGTGCTTATGAGGTTGTCGAGACACAGTAAAATTAATTTATTTCCCCCGAAGTCTATAATGAAAAGTCACTGGCTGGATCTCTATCAGACATGCTAACTCCAGTATTCGGGGCCGGGGGCTATAATATTTCTCTGCTGTATTAATGCCTTTCGATGCTACTCACTTTCGAACGCTCCTGGGTTTGAAAGAACGCACATTAATTACGTGTGAAAGGGAAATGTCGACTTAACCGGAGCACTTTCCCCTCGGTCTTGCGTATAAACTCCGGGAGGAAACTAACCCTAATTAAAAAAAATCCTTAAAGTTAACCCTGCTCTCGCTTCCTCCGCGGAGGCTGGCAGCTCTGCACCACGGACCAGGAATCCCCAACACTTTTTTCTGTTAGCAGAAATAATAGCACTAAGTTCCAGACACTCTGCCGCCCCCCCACCCATCCCCCCGCCATGCTTAACATGATGCTATGGATCTGAAATGAATATTCTACGTAGAAGAAGAACAAAAAAAAACCCTGAATAATCTTTGGGTTAGTTAAGAATGTCTCTGTGTAAAGCGGGACATAACGTAAGAATGAAAGGTCTCGAAATTCCTGTTGACACACGTGATGTCCTCCAGTTAGAAATAAGGGGGAGGGGGTCAGAAAGAATCCGATACTTTTTTTTCTTCCGTGTACTTCCCTTTTTCTTCATCCAGACTAGCACTTGGTGTCCGACTAACACCGGCTATCTTGTATAAATAAAGAACTGCAGCTTTCGAAAGCTGCTACTTAAATTGAAGGTTGGGTTGTTTCCATCCCAGGCAACCTTTTTTCTTTCACTTCAAAAATACGAGTATTTCATAACACCTCTGTAATTCAGAGGTGTTTCAATGACTGAGATCTGCTTTCCATGGATTTGGGAAAAAAAAGAAACCGAGCAGCAGATGCATAGGAAAACACGCTACGAAGGTCTTTTAGAATGCGGATACTTCTTATTTTGTTACACTCACAAAAGGGATATTTGGGACTTGAAAGATAGAGAATTACAGGGATTTCGAACTCGTCAGATACGAGCTGTTTAGCTTCATACGCTCTATATATTTACAGAAAAGTTAACATCTAACCGCCTTGCATTACCGATAATATTTACCTTCCTACCAAACGCCCCTCTGTATCTCAGCCCGGCGCGCACCTATGCACACCCACCCACGTGCGCCCACGCACTTTCTCCTCATCTCCTTCTTTACAAACTTCCCAAATGGCTACACAAAATAACTCCCAACAAACAAACAAACAAACAACAAAACCCCCTTAGAAAAACAAAGCGACACGAGAAACAGCATCCAAACCAACCGAAGCCCGTCTATGTTCCACTGAGCCGCAGCCTGCGGCTGACCCGCCTGAGTAGTGGGGTGGGCTGTGCAGGGGAACCTGCGTGGCCGTGTGCGGGCGTGTGCTTGCTGGGGTTGGGTAAGTGTAGAAAATTAAACACAGCCTGATAAAGAAAGTTAATTCAAACTACATGTTGTACACAATAAACTATCTTTTTATTTTGATTATAAATAAGGTGACTGTACTTCCCTTAAAATACAAGTACATAGGAAAACCTGGTAGAAATTATCTTTTTTTTTTTTTACAAGGTATTAAAACTGGACACTTTAAATTAGACTCACGTTCTATACTGACAGCAGGTTCTTCGTTATTTTATTTTTTTTTCTAATGGCGTTAGACTTTACCTTCTTTCTCCTCCGTGCCTTTGGCATTTGAATTTCTAGTCCCGGAATACTTTGCTTTCTCTAGCAAGAAGTCGCTGAGTCGCCCCCCGCCCCCACCCCTACCCCCCAAAAAATAATCGGGCTAGTGAATTTGGACTCGATTCCTTCACTCTCGAGTTCGTGAATCATTTGCTTGTCCTGTTTGCACGCTGAGGACTGATCCTGTATCCCGTTAACCCTCTGGTGCAGCTCCCTCTGGGAATAGGGTCCGGGCCCTGAGAGAGGCAGGGGCCTTCCGGGGTCTGGCAACATCCCGGGTTGTTTTTCCACCAAGAAGAAAAAAAAAGGTGGGGAGAGGGGGGAATAGGAAAAAAAAAAGGAGAGAGATGCAAGGAAAGGAGCGTCGGGAGGGGGAACCAAAGGGGAAATAAAAAAGAATATTCGTAATGTGTATAATTTATTAGAAGCTTCTTAGGAACTATATTTAAGCCAAATATCTACATAAATTACAACAGGAAAAGGCGGCGTGCGCAAATAACAAACTGCCAGAGGATTTACGACGGGGCGATCAGTGTCCATAAAAAAGGTGAGGGTTGGTTTGGTTGATTGTATTTTTTTCCTTTTCTTTTTACAACAAAATATACAGGCTACTAAAAACTATGGGTTTAGTCCAACTTTTGACAGCATTATACAGCTACAGGTTCACATCAAACGTAAGGAGGAAAATAAAAGCCAAGCCTTTGATGACTCCACGTCTCCATCCGCTGGCCCTGGCGGCGGGCTGGGAGAGACCGGGGAGGGGTAAGCTGCTTCTTGTGTCTGGGTGACGCGAATGCGTTTTTTTGGGGGGAAAACCACCCCATCCCCCAAAATCTCTGTATTTACATGCAAGTCCTAGACGCTGGCAAAGTGTACATCTGATATCCAAGTCTTCAGACCATGCCTAAAGATGGTCTCCTTTCTGCAGACTGCTCCATGGTTATTAGTCAGAATATTTTTATACACCCCATAGGACAACTTTGGGGGGGGGGAGGGGGAATAAAGACCCAAAACCATCAACAGTAACAACAAAACGGAACAAAAAAGTGTCTCTCTCTCTTAGAGGTCCGCAGAGACCACTCAGTAAAACGGGGGAAAGGGAGAAGAGCATTAAAAAAAAAAAAAAAAAAAAAAAAAAAAAAAAAAAAAAAACAAAAAAAAAGAAGAAGAAGAAGAAGAAAAGCACACAGTAGTTTGGAAAGGGCAGAGATTTGCGTAACTGGGAAAATCTGCTTTTTTTTTTTCTTTTTTCTTTTTGCCTTTTTTTTCTTTTTCTTTGTTTAATCCTTTTACCAGGTCCTACCGTATAGCAAGGTGGAGCAAGACATGGCAGTGCCATAGTCAGAAGTAGAAGAGTTTAGGTGAGACAAACTGGAGACTTGGCTCTGCAGAGAGGAAGGGCTGGCCGAGTGCTGTCCCATGTCTGGAGACTGCCCCGCACTGTTTGTCTGGTGGCTCTGATGCTGTCCGAGGCTGTTGCCATTGGTAGCCACTGTGATCGTTGTAGCTGCCTGCTGCTGATGGCTCTGGATAGCTGCTGTGGGTGTGTTGGAGCCTGCTTGGCAGGGCTTGCCATCCTTCACAAGCACTGGCACTGCCACCCTTCTGGGAGACTGCTGCTGCTGGCAGGAGCCGTTCTCCTGTTGCATCTGCTGCTGCGCAGCCTTGTCTTTGGCCTGGCGTTTCATCTTGTAGCGGTGGTTCTGGAACCAGATTTTGACCTGAGTCGGGGTGAGATGTATCATGCTGGCTAAATGTTCCCTCTCCGGGGCGGAGAGGTATTTTTGCTGCTTGAAACGTCTCTCCAGCTCGTAAACCTGGGCCTGCGAAAAAAGGACCCTCCGTTTCCTCCGCGGCGTGCTCTGGAGCGGGGCCATGCTCTTGCTCACGTCTCCCAGGGAGCCGAGGCTGCCCATGCCTCCCATGTTCATGCCCGAGGACGGCGCCATGAAGCGGGAGACTGCAAGGGAGAAGGCGGCACGTTTTAGGCGGCTTGGCTTGGCCCGGCCCGGCCCGAGTGGGGCCCCGCGCTCCGGCAGCCCCCGCCGCCGCCTGCCCCCAGCGGAGCTCCGCAGCCCCCCGGCAGCCCAGCCCCGGCCGCGGCCTCGGGGCGTCCGCGCTTATAAACAACGACTCACGTCCCTGGGGCGAGCGGTGGCCCCCTTCTCCCCCGGCCCAGCCTCGGTGAATAAGGGCGACCACTCGCCCCTCGTCCTGCCCGGGGGGGACAGCCAAGCAAGTACCTAATGTGACAGCCGCCGCGGCAGCGGCCGCGGACAGCGGCTCCGCCGGCGCCGGCCGAAGAGGACTCTCCCGCTCCCCCGCCGCTTCCCGGGACGCGGCCCCGGCGCCTCCAGCTTTCCCCCTCGCCCGCCCGGTGCCGGGCGGCGCTCAGGCGGGCGGGCACCGCCAGTTCCCTTTGGGCCCCCGGGCCGCGACGCTCCAGCTCCGCTGGACGGCGAGAGCCGGGCTCCCGGTCCCCGCCACCGCGGGGCTTCCAACCCCCTTGCCCCGCAAAAGCAGCCGCGGGAAGCTGACATGCAACCAGCCGGGGGGAAGGACCGGGCACGATCCTCGGGCAGGAGGAGGAATTTGGGGTTTGAGGGGCGCGTCTGGGATTTAGATCGACTTTTGCCCTGTCGCGGACCCCCCGTGCCTTCTGCCCGCGGTGTGTCGAGGCAGTAGCGCGGTAACCCCCCGCCGGCCACCCAGCCCCGGGCTGACTTACTTGAGGAAAAGCGGGGATCCGGGTTGGTGCCGTACCATCCTGTCGCCGAAGCGCTGTTCCTCATGGTGTCCTGGTAAGGCGGCAGCTCGCTCATGTTGCCCAGGTTCCCATTGCAATAGCCCCCCATCGTAGCATGGGAGAGCTGGGGGACCCCTGCCGCTGTCATATGGTAGGCGGCAGTCACTGTTCCGTTGTGGCCCATGGGGTGCTGCTGCATGGCCGGCTGAGAAACCTGAGACTGTCTGTAGGCTGACAGGGGAGCCCCCAAGTTACTGCCCTCCATGCCCACTTTCTTGTAGCTTTCCTCCAAAGGACTCAAGATGTCAGACACTGAGAAAGGAGTCGTATGCTTTGGGCTCATCGACATGATTCGGCGGCTGGGGAAAAAAAAAAAAAAGGAAGGGGAGGCAAATTTTTTTTTTTTTTTTTGCCAAATATTCTGGTGTTGCCTTAACGCCGATCTTGTTGGATGTACACGTAACCGAGTGGACGAAGTCCGCCTTAATTGGATTGAGTGGAGGCTCAGGGCTGCCTTTCGTTTGTTTTAGCCAGACGCCAGGTTTTAGGCTGCCACCAGAGGCGGGGCATAGGCACTAAAGCAACAAGACAATAGAAGCCTACATCTTGCCCAAGATAATTAGCTTACATGCTGATGACAAGGTAAACACCTTTAAGTTTTACTTGTCAGAATTTTTTTTAATGTCTTTAGGGAAAAAAAAAAGAGAGAGAGAGACAGAGAGGACGGGAGAGAGAGGAAAAAAAGAAAGAAAGACCCCGTGAGCACAACTCTTTTTTTTCTCGGGGGTGGCAATATCGTGGACGGCAAATGGAAGGCAAAGCAAAAAGACCACCATTTGACTAGGTGAAAGGATTTGAAAACAGCTCCCGGGTGGCAAGGCTGTCAGCCCAGCCTTTGTGAGAGCTGGGGAAACGGGGTGGAATGCCAGTAAGCTAAGGGACAGAATCTCTCTCTTTCCCCACTAAGTTTGGTCCGGAAGGAGCCCCGCCGCCGGGAGGACAACTCTCCGGAGGGCAGACCTTTCTCTCCGGGCCACAGCTCCCCGTGCCCCGCAGTCCCCGCACTGGCTTGTCAGATGCCCCGGTCGGTTGGGGCTGAACAAGCGCTTGGGGTTTCGCATCTCGGGAACACTCTCCGTGTCTCCTAAGACACTCAGTGCAAGGATCGTTTCTCTCCCTAAACCCATAAATTCCTTTCAACTAGGCAATTTTTTTTTTTTGTAATATCTCAGAGAGAGGTGAAAGACGCACTTTGCAAAATCAAGCAGTAATTTAATTGCCTGGGGTGAGAGACCGATGAAAAATAGGTTAGCGCAAAATGTCGCTTGTTATTTTCAAAGGCAAAGACTTTCACAGTCTCTCGTGGTCCCTCTGAAGCTGGAGCTGCTTTCTAAGGTTATTTATACAGCACGGGAGCTGGATGGAGAAGACCTCTCAGGTCATCTGCTACACGACCTTGCCAATGAATTCCCTATAGTTTCCAATAAACTGCAATTTCTGGCACTTTCGGATCTGTTCTCGGATCCGGTGTGAAAACAAAAGCGATCCATTCACAGCCACACGCACAAGTACAGGCAGCCAGTGGCTAATGTCACTCGGGTCTTTGAAGAAATCTTCCAACGCCTAGTGTCTCCAAAGCTTATATTTCAGGGTGATCCGTGCGGAGGAGAGAAACCTCCCCTGAGTGTTTCACACCCCGGCCTACGGCCCTGGCAAACACAATTTAATACAGCGATTACCTGAATATTAAGAAAATTACAGCGAAGGTACAGTTAACCCTGGGACTTTGAAGTGTCAAGTAACTATTTAGTAATTGCACTTGTAAATATGTTTGTGCTCGGCTGGTTCGTGCTTAAAAATGCAAAAGTGCACTTGCTACCCGGGAATAACTAAATATCTTTGTCTAAAGTGGCAGCATAAATAGCCGGTCGCTTTGTGGCTGTGCTTGATATTAGTGTATAAGGATCATTTTGCTTCAATTGGGAGGCTCTCATTCACTAGGCAAGAAACCGTTTAGGAGAAAGTAGGTTCCCGTATGAGAGTTAACATCCTTCAAGTGTAAGCCTCAGTCTTGATTACACTTTAGAGCTCTGCAAGAGGTGAGCTTTTCCACACAAATATAATCGGGGGAACTTTCCTTCAATCAGGCCTCCAGCTCTCTTACATCATCTCAGCTGCTTCTTTCGGCACTAGCTCCCTCAAGGCTGAATATCCCGAAGTGGGCTGGCTGTGAGTCTGCTGGGTCACCAAAAGGCAGGGAAGGGCTACTTTGGGCTAGAAAGGCGTTTGGTTTTTGCCTCTTCTTTTTCCTCTTTTCTTTCAAAACCTTTCAGTTTTGTCTTTCCAGATCTCTGGAACA